>JACXGM010001761.1:8709-51750 GCA_016801145.1 Umbra pygmaea | reverse complement strand
TAATGAAACAGGCTGGGAGTTTTTAAAAGCCTCAGGAATCTTTTGCAGGTGTTTAGAGTTAATTAGTTGATTCAGATGATTAGGTTAATAGCTCGTTTAGAGACCCTTTTCATGATATGCTAATTCTTTGAGATAGGAATTTTGGGTTTTCATGAGCTGTATGCCAAAATCATCAGTATTAAAACAATAAATGACCTGAGATATTTCAGTTGGTGTGCAATGAATCTAAAATATATGAAATTCAAATTTTTATCATTACATTATGGAAAATAATGAACTTTATCACAATATGCTAATTTCTTGAGATTTTTTATTTATTTAACCTTTATTTAACCAGGTAAGTTGACTAAGAACAGTTTCTTATTTACAGCAACGACCTGGGAGCAATTAGGGTAAAGTGTCTTGCCCAGGGACACAACGACATTTGGCACAGTCGGGAATCGAACTGGCAACCTTCTGACTACAAGTCTGACTCCCTGCCCACTGAGCCATCTGCGCCCCTTAAAGGCCATTTCATAAATTTGGTGTATTTTTTATATTTTGCCATCGTAATGCCTTAATTTTATATTTTGATCAAACTCACGAAATAGTTGACCTTTGAAAATTTTGCTGTACTATACTAACTATTGTTACAATTTTTGCTGTTTAAGGGAATTTGGTTTAGTTACAGTTTAGGTAAATTTATTTGACTTTTGGAATTTCAATCATCTATCAACTCCATCTGCCTGCCTGTCGGTCTTCCTCTTTACTCCACACCTTACACGGTTACATTTTTTTACATTTCTTTAACATTTGTACACTGTTGGACTAATTCTGCTATCCTCCTACCACTAAACACTAGTATAAACACAATAGAAAAAATATATTCAAAGGCACTCAATAGTATTACAAAATGTAAAAAGCCTTTATTTCTTCATGGCTTAAGAGGAGTGACAAGTATGCACTTACGCATTGCACCCTTCATCAGGGTGTAAGTGACAAACCCGTTCCCAGTTTCAATTTAAATAACAGTCAATCAGTTAGATAGCAATGACCTGGTTACGCCGTGTGAGGCGACCGAATAGAGAGATATATAGGTAACATGTCTAACACAGTACAAAGTTACATTAAATACAATTAATCACAATACACAGTTAAATAAGTTCATAGTTATTAACTATGAACTTATTTTAACTATGAACTATTAACTTATTTTACACAGTTAAATAAGTTCATAGTTATTAGTAAAAAAAACAGTAAACATATATATACAGTTTTTTTAACTAATAACTATGAACTTATTTATCTGTGTATTGTGATTCATTATATTTAATGTAACTTTATACTGTGTTAGACATGTTCCCTATATCTCTCTATTCGGTCGCATCACACGGCGTAACCAGGTGATTGCTATCTAACTGATTGATTGTTATTTAAAATGAAGCTGGGAACGTGTTTGTCACTTACACCCTGATGAAGGCTTGTTGCCACAATGCGTAGGTGCATACTTGTCACTTTTCTTAAGCCATGAAGAAATAAAGGCTTTTTACATTTTATAATACTATTGAGTGCCTAGGAATATATATTTTCTATTTTGACTGAAATATCCCGAACATCCAAAGAGCACCAAAACAACTAATTCACACCCCGTGTAGCACTATATCTGCATTTTTTGCTTTTAACTAATATAAATACATTCTGTAATATATCCATAATACTGGATGTAATAAAATTTAAACATAGCTACGTTTATGAGGATTGTCTTAACACTTTTGGTGTGGATATTTCTATAATCCCTAATGAATAGCCTGATTTTGATGATTTCTTTCCTAAACGATTGACTGTAATCTGATCACTGCAATCAGAAACAGAAGTCCTGTTAAAGCATAGAACTTTCAAAAGCCTGACAGAGATGGCAAAAGTACTCACTTCCCATACTCAAGTAGAAGTACAAATACTTGTGTTAAAAAATACTCTGGTAAAAGTAGAAGTACTGATTTAACTTCATTACTCAAGTAAAAGTAACAAAGTACAGGCTTGGCAATTTACTTAAAGTATAAAAGAAAAAGTAGCCTTGCGAATGACAACCATTTTATATGCAAAGCTACATGACCACACAAATGTTACTAGAGTGCAAGCTGAGAAACTTCAGTGAACATGTAAAAAAGGCTCTTATGTGCCATTGCCTATATTTTAAATAGATGTCTGCCAATAGGCCTAAAACATCACAGTTGTTTCAGAGACCTGGACTCAAGGTTAATAAGTGTAACATCCCGTGGGGGATCTACCTCACACCGCTCTCATTCACCTGAGTATTGAGGCTGTCGTCTGGGGGAGTGAATCCAACTCCCTTGTTAGTGCAGTGGACAGGTGCTCCTCATTACGGACCATTTAAAAGGGAGCCGAGACTCATTCTGTTTTGTGTGTGATTATTTCTTTGCTGATGCTCCTGTATATTCGTTCGTTAAAACCTGTTAAACTTTATTTTGCTGCTCAAATATATTATTGCATTCCGTTACACCTCCTGCGTCTGTGTCCTGACTGCTTTCACACCTCAACATCATAATAAGAGTCTGACTGAGTAGCAAGTTATTAATTAATTTGTAAATCTGTGAGAATTCACAGATAAAGTTTCTCTTTTTCAATCTTCCCCTTAACATTTAAAGGAATCAGGGAGGCTGACAGGGAGGGACAACTGGGATTGTTGTCCCAGGCCCAGTCCAGCGAGGTCCCAAATTTTGTTTTTGCACAGTCATATTTCTTTTACTGGGCGGCCCTAAATGGGGAGTTGTGTCCCAGGCCCGGGAATTCCTGTCAGCATGCCTGTGTGTGTGCTCATATGTGTGTGCTCAAGTTCCCCATACTTTTAGAGTTACAACTAAGGGATGGCAGCAGTGTATTAGAAATGACATCTAGTAAATCTTTGAACATGGAGTGTTAATAATAATAAATGCAATGTCAGGATCACAATTTTTATAATTGAAGTACTATAAAAGTTGGAGAAATTACAAATTCAGTGTGCATTGCATTAAAAAAATATTTATTAAATTCCAAATAGACATCCAGCAAAAGAAAAATGGCAAGTAATGTATGCCCCCAAATCTGTAGATGTGCATGGATTTGTCCTGAACCCCTTAAAGAACTTGGGAGCAACTAGTGTATACAGACCTTCTGTATAGTGTAACATGTCATATTGTAATTTTTGTATAGGACAAATATACCAGTACACCCCTTTTGTGATGTTGAACGTGTCATAATGTTATTGCGTGAAGGACAGTGAAAGAGTGAAAAAGCGTGTGTGTGTGTGTGTCTGGGATGGGCAGGAAGAGAGAGACTGCAAATTGTTCAAAGGTATAACTCAAATTTGCAGCACATTCGCCAGGAGACATTCTTCATGACTACTATTTCAAACATCTCAGATAAGGACAAGGATGATTGGGAATGCCTTGTTGCTTGTCGAATCTCTGGGATCTCTGTTTTCTTCATTTTCAATCATGTCACCTTACATAGTACTATGCTAACGTTACTGCGATCAAGCCGCAATGATTTGCCCCGAATGAATGCCACCGAATCTGTCGAGGCATCATGTAGTGGTTGTGTCAAATGCAACGTATATTTCCATCCAATTAGATTGAATTCAGTATTGATGACGAGAGAAATATTAACGGTAACTTCACTGAAATTATTTGAAACTAAAGTAACAAAAAAAATAGTAAAATGTAAGAAGTAGAAAGTACCAATATTCGTGTAAAAAATGTAAGGAGTAAAAGTAAAAAGTCGGCACAAACATAAATAGTAAAATAAAGTAAAAATATCTGAAAAATCTACTTAAGTACAGTAACGAAGTATTTGTATTTAGTTACTTCCCATCTCTGAAGCCTGATAGTGTGTTTCATTTCCATTACCACCTACAAATTACAGAATGTACTGTATGTACAAATGACTACACAATTTCTATAGTTCGTAGGAACACATGTCTCTTTTACGTATGTATAATGTACTCCCATTTACATACATCCTATTTACATGATTTAGCATTATTGTATTGCACCGTCTTAAATCGGCCCATATAATACCCTCATTTGTAAGGTTTGTTGCCAGAGGGGGAGGCTAGCTACTACAGGACCAGCTCTGGCCCAGGGTCTCATGTCAGGACATCTCAGCATTAGCTAGCTGCACTAGATTCAGATGTTCTAATGGTTGTATAAACAGGATACACAAGCTGAACCACACATGAAAATAATTATTACTCTCTTCTTTTTCCTGATTCCTTTAGTATGCACATATTTGTTATAACTATACATCTAAAAGTGTCAGTTTACAGAGGCATTGGCTAATGGGACTTTCCAAATTATTCTGCACTACTTATTAGTCATTGTTTTTCCTTTAAAGGAAGTAAATATCCTGCATATTCTGTGATATTTATAATTGATAGAGCACTGGAAAACAATGTGGTTTATGTTATGGCTGTCATGCTCTGATGGTGATTATAGACCACGAAAGACCTGGTTTGAGACCACTGATTGCAGGGGGTTCAAGGCCAATCAGGACATTCCCTGTGGCAGTTGTTTAGCATCCCGTGACATCAGCAGGCTTAAGTCCCCTTAATAATAATTGTTAGTTTCGCCTGAAGTCCCATGGAACAGTTGGTTTGAGTCCCATGTAGATAGGGGGTCATTCACTCTGATAGAGTGGACATGAACAACCTTTCTGTTCTAAAACATCAAGGGAAGTATTTGGAGGACATCTATTGTGTGGGGTGTTTAGTCAGAGACTGCAGTTTAAATGTGTAATAACCTCAAAACACCACAGCTGTACAATATAACTCATCCTCATTCCTCAGGCTGATTGCCAAATAGTTAATATCAAGAGACCTGGCTCCAGGGTGTCTACCTGGCAAACTGTCAGGTTTACAATGACAACCATGCAGGTTGGACCTCTGTTGTCACTCTGAACCAGTGCTCTAGTGTATGCTGCCACTTTAAGGCAGAGCAGGTATTGTTCTTAACTGACATTGCCCTGGGTTACGTTGAAATAATCCCTTCTTTTTTCTTAGTCCAGATGTGCACCAACAATCAAAAGTGCACAGCATTGCAAACCATTGTGTTCCTGGGGGAACTTTCTTAATAAATCCTCCCTAGGCTTTAAAAAAAATTGTACACTTCAGGAGGCGGGAGAAATAAAGGGTTCTTAGAAAATGCCTGAGGTTACAGCCTCTCCCACAACGAATACCAGTCTGACACTGGCTCAACCTACCTGGAGTTGTTTTTCATTTTGCCAAACATATCATTTAAGTTGTGAAATATTTGCTAAGACAGGTTTGTTTGTACATATTCAGTTTGGTACCTCCCACCTCTTCTTTAAACCCCACCCACAGCACCTTTCTAAGGACGCACCTGTCAGTGAGCCTCTTTATATAGGAAGAGAGTGACTGACTGAACAACAGACTCCAGAACAATCTAGCCAGGAACAAATGGAACTGAACAGGTAGGGTAACATTTTTCTGAACTTTACTGTGTTCTACTGAACATAGATGGTGAACATTAAACATGGCTTATAGGCATGTTAAAAAGCAACATGCAAACATGTAATTTCCTTTTTGATTTGTTTACGGCTGCACAGTTAATATTTGACTCCTCTTGGTTCAGGAAGAAACAATGTACTATATTTGATTTAGATAAAGGGGAAAAATAAAAAGTCTAAATCACGTTTTACAAAAATAGATCTATCCTTATTGTAAGAGGCATTGCTTGAAATGTATTAATGTTATTATTGAGTGATGTTTTTCCCTCATGGTGTATCAAAAGAAATGGTACTACCCGTTTTACTGCATATTAATGTTTATAAACAATGTATAATGTTTATATCTCCTACTGTATACCTTTTAAAGCAGTGTATTGCTTATATACATGCCCTTTACCAAGAATTTAGAACCAAAGAACAGACAGAAATAGAAAATACTAAAGAAAAACAGACATGGATTAAAATTCTCACAAACAAAAACACACATGCCGGCATTCATGCACACACACACATTTGTATTTATTTATTTACTTCACATTAGACTTACATCTAATTTGCATTCCTGTGCTACTGAAATAATAAAAACATACATATTGTAATGTCTGGAGTGTAGTGGAGAATGCACAAGACAGACGCAGGCAACTCATTGTTCCTTGATGTTTATTTAGGAAGTGTTCTTGAAAAAACAAATAATGCACTAGTGGGCTCTAGCAATAAATGGACCAAAGTTATGCCCAAAAAAAAAAATCAAGAAGTACAAGGATACACACTGACTGCATTTATCGCAGCAAAACTTGGAATGAGATTTGACATTGTATACATAGATTTAACCTTCACGGGACCATAACATTACAGCACGTTAACGTAGCAATTCACAAGATATTGTACTCTGCATACACATAGGTATAAACCTCCTCAGGTTTAAACTTATTAGTATAATGCTATACCAAGCAGAGAGAGTGGAATAAGCACTTGTACATTATTACCAGAATCAATCACAAACACATGGGTTACAATCCTCACGGAACAATAACAAGAGCTAATGACATACACAAAACCTACTGTATATTCTGTACAGAGATGAATGGATTGATTGGTGGGAAATTACATCATAGTCCATTTTGAACTGCACACAAAACATTCAGTCAATTATCGTCCTGATTCACACCTGCCACGGCCTGAATCACGACACATATATAAAATAGGTAACATTTTAAATATCATTTTACAAACACAAGGAAAATAATCAACTTGCTCAATAGCAACTTGGTCCTTTAAATTTGCTTTTGAATACCAGAGCATCAAGCTTAAGGTTAACTTGCATGACAGGATGTCACTATAGCGGGGGTGTAAAAGGAAGGGAGACCAGGCAAGAGGATATCATTTTGTAGTTTAATGAAGGAAGATAGTCCAGGATTGTACAATGGTGGAGTAATGGCAGAAGGCAGCGAGTTGTACAACAATAGATAAGTAGAGGAATACTATGCTTACTAGACACAAATACTAACTATACATATATACACATAATTACATATACATTAGGGGTGGTACGGTTCATGACAAAACATCTGAACCGTTCAGCTCTCGGTTCGGAGCACATGTGCGTCTCACGGTTGATCGGTACACTGCTAATGTGAAACACCTATGTTAAAACACTTACCAGAAATGACGAATGGGATGAGCGTGACAAATGGTACACATGGCAGCTGATTCGACGAACACACAATGTTGCTAACTTAGTCTCCCAAAACAGACTCTAATGGCGTCTCGTTCTGAAAACGATTTAATATTTTATGAAAATAGTTCACCAAAACATGTTTCTGAAAACATTTTAAGCAAGAAATAGGACATACAGTTGCTGAATCTGTCTTCATTTTAGATCGACAAAGGTCAGTTTAAAAGATTTTTGTCAGATTTTGTCATATTTTCTTTTAAACAGAAAACTACAAATTCTGTAGCCAGATTAGAACAATAAGTCTCAAAACCAATGACATGGCTTTGTCAGACATAAGCAAATGGGAGTGGTTTAAATTTCGAGTAAAGCAACAAGCTATTGAAGCTGGAAAGATAATAGCAGACAACCGTAAGCGTAAACATAAGGAAATTGTTGAAAAGATTAGTTTATTATGTGGAAAACCTAACATAACTATAGAAGAGACACAAGAATTACACACGCTCCGGAACCAATTAGATGTTATATATTTGGAGATGGCAAAAGGCGCCTTTGTAAGATCAAAAGCAAAATGGATTGAGCAGGGGGAAGAGAACTCATCATATTTTTATAGCCTTGAAAAACAGAGACAGACAAAAAAATGTATAACAATACTAAACCAAAGTGGAATTATGATTCAAAACACAAAAAAAATTACAGAGGAAGTATGTCAATTCTATAGTAAATTATATAAGAAAAAATTTCAGAGTGATGATTGCGATGCCTTTATGACAAGTGGAAATGGATATGTAACAAAATCTAATGAAGACATATTCTTACTAGAAAAAGATGTAACCTTGACAGAAATTGAAACAGCTCTAAAACAAATGAAAAACGGTAAATCACCGGGCATTGATGGTTTATCGATATAATTTTTTAAGACCTTTTGGACAGATATTAAAAATGTATTATTTTACGCATAAAAAATTGTCAGTTATCCCCAACAATGAAAACGGGTCTGATAACTTTGTTGCCCAACCTAATAAAGACTTATTACTATTAGATAATTGGAGACCTATAACTCTACTTTGTAATGATTATAAATTACTAGCTCTGGTATATGCTAACGGAGTAAAAAATGTCTTGAACAAGTTAATAGATGAACAAGTCAGTCAGCTTTTATTAAGGGTAGACATATTCATAACAATGTGAGACAAATTTTGGACATGATAGATTATCAGAGCCTTATTAACACAGAAAGCCTAATATTGTTTATTGATTTTTTTAAGGCATTCGATTCCATTGAACATGACTTTTTACTGCAAACCCTACAACTTTTTGGGTTTGGTAACACCTTTTGTAAGGTAATTAGAATGTTTTATGACCAAATATATAGTTACATTTCACTTCAATCAGGCATCACTCCAAGAATTAATGTATCTTGTGGTATAAGACAAGGGTGCCCAATTTCACCAAAATTATTCATTCTCTGTACATAGTTTCTGGCCTATTTTGTAGTAAATAATAAAGATCTTGAAGGGATAAAATTTTGTGACACTGAATTCAAAATAAGCCAATTTGCTGACGATACAGTGATATTTCTCAAGGACAAATCAATTCTTCAGAAGGCTTTAAATGTGATTTCTGTTTTTTACAGGGCATCAGGCCTTTGCCTTAATCTAAAGAATTTGAAATATTACCTTTGTATAACTGCACTGAGACAAATTTGGAGATGATTCCAGTCAAGAATGATGATGGCATTCATTTATCTAAAAACTTGGTAATAAGAGAATCCAAAAATATTACAGAGAAATTTGAAGAAATTAGAAAAAACTTAAACCACTGGTTAATAAGAGACTTAACTATTTTAGGACGTAACCTATTGTCAAAATCAGAAGGGATTTCTCGATTAATTTACCCAAGTAATAACATAAGAAAAGCAAATACTATAATTTCCCAATTCATCTGGCATAATAAAACTCACTACATCAACAAAAAATCACAACCTGTAAAGGTCTACAATAAAGGGGGGTTAAAAACAATTGATTTTGAATCGATGGTTGGAGTTTTTAGAGTTAACTGCTTCTCTATGGTATTATATTCCCAGAAATATTTTTAATAAAGTGGGGGGCTTACAATTTCTTTTAAGGTGTGATTTTGAGGTATCAAAACTGCCTGTTAAACTGTCTGAATATCATAAACAAGCTCTTCATTGCTGGAAGATGATAACAATAAATAGAAAAACACTCTTTTTCAGAAATTGGTTTGAAAAGGGAATCATTTTCATTACAGATATATTAGATGTAATCTAAGGTAATTTTCCTAGGTATGCAGATTTTAAAACAAAATTTAACTTTCAAAGTTCAATAAGGGATTATAATAAGGTATGTAAAGCAATACCAATAGCCCTATTAAATATGATAAAAAAAATATTTACATTATTCCAAAAGTCAAATAAATTTACCTAAACTGTAACTAAACCAAATTCCCTTAAACAGCAAAAATTGTAACAATAGTTAGTATAGTACAGCAAAATTTTCAAAGGTAAACTATTTCGTGAGTTTGATCAAAATATAAAATTAAGGCATTACGATGGCTAAATAAAAAAAATACACCAAATTTATGAAATGGCCTATATGGGGCGCAGATGGCTCAGTGGGCAGGGAGTAAGACTTGTAGTCAGAAGGTTGCCAGTTCGATTCCTAACTGAGCCAAATGTCGTTGTGTCCTTGGGCAAGACACTTTACCCTAATTGCTCCCAGGTCGTTGCTGTAAATAAGAAATTGTTCTTAGTCAACTTACCTGGTTAAATAAAGGTTAAATAAAATAAATAAAAAATATCTCTTAAAGTTAAAGAAATGCAATTCAAAATTATAAATGGATACTACCCAGCAGCAGCATTGCTTAAAAAAAGATTTGGTTTTGAAGTGGAGCCATGTGTGTTCTGTTCTCAGGAAGATTAAACTTTTGAACATTTGTTTTTCGCTTGTCCAGTGATAAAAATGTTGGCAAGATATCTTGAATTGGTTGGAAACAAAAATAGAGAGAATTACACAATTAAAGTTAGAGCAAATTCTTTTTGGAAATGAAAAGCTTCCGAAGGAACTTTTTAAAATTTACAATATCATAGTAATTGTGGGTAAATACCATATCCATAAATGTAAATGGCAAAACAATAATCCATCCCTTGTGGTGTTTAAAATTGAACTGAGGGAATACTTCGCTTCTTTGGAACTTCTTAAAGACTCCAGTGATAGCATTTACTCTTTATGTGAAGATGTCTCAAATTATTTGTCATTATAATTTGTGAAGCTTCCATGTAACTTTATTTTAAAGAATATATGAAAAACTAAGGTGAAAATATGTATGTGAACTTCTTTGACATGCCTTTTAGACTGACAGGCCGTGCTTGATTTATTTTATATCACTGGCATTTACTTTGTTTTAATTTTTTCTACTTTACTATGTTTTAACTATGTTTTGCAATGAAGTCTCCCAACTAGAGATTTTGTAAATTGTGTTTTGTCAATAAAAAAAAAATATATATTTTAAACTGAAACCCCACGCACGCGCTGTATCTGTCGCTCCCCGTGTCCGTCATTCACTCTGGGTATCTCCTCATCAAAATATAGAGGAAGACTCTCTCTCGATTTGACAGCCAGGCCAGAACACATTTTTGCGCTCCTGCCGATGCAACAGCCAGTCCATTTCAGCCTACTGTCACCTGTTTTAATACGTCCAGGACTGTAACTGGCCGACTGGCCATCAAAGTAAAATATGACGGCCCTCCCGATGGCCAGTCCGTCCCTGGTCACAACCATAGATTGTATATATCACTGGATGTTACATGTGTGACGTCACCCATTGGTTTGTGAAGATCTGATTTGGCTCATCGAATTTGCCATTACGGGCGCAGACATCTTGGTTGCGGATGTGACAATTTCAGATGAGAGGGAGGAGTAATCTAGCTAGTTAACTGATATTAATTGAGATGCTAACGAAAAGCAGTAATAAAACAAAATGTAAAGTTACTTAACAGAAAAACTGAACTGCCAACTCCTTTGAGTGTCTTGTCGTACAACCGAATGCCAGAGCCACGGCCTAAATCCCCTTTGCTTTATCACCTATTTTAAAATCAACTGGACCCTAATTAAGAAAATGAACATTATGATAAACTGCAGGAGGTTTAAATCTAGCGATTGAGACCATATACTCATTATGAAAATGTTTACTGAGGTAATAAATCAAGTGAGAAGGGTTTCTCATTCTCATAGACTATTACAGAAACCGAGCTCTTTTTGGTCAGCCTTGGACATTTAGCTCTATTTCATTTTGCACATCTCTGTCTCTTTAGTCATCTAAACACAACCAGCTGAACCTTGTCATTAATTAATTGTGTGAATATAATTTTCCCCTTTGCTTGTGTGTCTTGTGGTTCAGTGTGTGGATTTCCCCTGTAACGTGTTGGAGTTTACTTGTGAGTAGTTCCTGAAGAGAAGAGCGGTCATTTATATTTAGTATAAATTTAGTATATGTAGTTCTCAGTTGTGCCTATGCTAAGTGAGGCATTAGTAGGGGATTATGGACATGTTAAGGACTGATTTGATATATTTTGTCAACTCAACAATTCGGAACTACATGACTATTCCACCAAAAGCCCATATTGTTACCATATCATATGCTGAAGTATAATTCTGGAGTTTTAAGATTAAAAGAAAGAAAAAATAACAACAAGAACTGTACACCCTAAAGCCATGTTACGAACCGAACTGTGGGTTTTGTGAACCGTACCACCCCTAATATATATATATATATATATATATATATATACATAATATATACAAATGTATACAATGAGTCCATATCTCAGTTCATGGCACGCCACCCCAATCTGGGATGGCGTGACACATGATGAAATAACATTTTAGTCAAAGTAGTTATTTTTAACCTTGAGTAAACCCAGTGTCTCCAGAACTGGCCAGCCTTGAGAGTGTGTTTAATAACTGCATGTTTTCAAATTATTTTTGGTGTAAGATAACATTTCTCCAGCATATATAATAAAAAAATCATAAGCAAATGCCTGAACATGCTGTTCTATTCTGTTTAAATGACAGAAATGATCGTGAAATGCATAGTTACCTTGGCTGTTATACAGAAAAACAAATGTTAGGCCACTTCAGGTAAATCTATGACGCCAATAGCACCATGTCCAACCAAAAGCTTTCACTGCTTGACAAATGAATATGTTCTACGATGCAGTTAATAAACCTTCACCTAAAGGAACCCACACACATCCTTTCATTTCTGTCAGATCAGATTGTATATGAATATGGCTCTGCTCACTACTGTGTTGTCAGCCTTGTGAAGGCTGTAAAACTGAATTGCCCCTCGGGGACTAATAAAGTTATCTGAATCTGAGTAAACAAGCATTGTGTTGGAAGTTTGACCAAACAGTCTCAATAGTTTTCATTTACTGTCGATTTATCCCACTTGGCAACACATTCCCAAACACTGGGTCATGACCGAAAGAATGAGATACATACAAGAGGCTGAAAATGGGTTTTCTCAGGAAGGTGGCTGGCATCTCCCTTAGGGATAGGATGAGAAAATCTGTCTTCCATGGGGAACTCGGAGTAGAGTCGCCGCTCCTTCGCATAGAAAGGAGCCAGTTGAGATGGTTCAAGCATTTGGAAAGGATGCCCTTTGGTCACTTCCCTAGGGAGGTGTTCCAGGCATGTCCAGCTGGGAGGAGGCCTCGGGGAAGACCCAGGACTAGGTGGAGAGATTATATCTCCACACTGGCCTGGGAACGCCTCGGGAGCCCCTAGTCAGAGCTGGTTAATGTGACCAGGGAAAGGGAAGTCTGGGGTTCCCTGCTAGAGCGGCTGCCCTGCGACCCAACTCCAGATAAGTGGTTGAAGACAGATGTGGCAACCCATTCCTTATATTGTGCATTATATTTCATTATGGCCAAAACAAAAGTGATCTGGGTTCCATTTGGAATACAAGATGAAAAAATACAGTGACAAGGAAAAGAATGTGAACCCTTTGGAATTCCCGGGATTTCTACATACACTATATGGCCAAATGTATGAGAAAACCCCTGCTAATGGTGGAGGAGGGATAATGTTCCCCATTCTTGGGAGGTCTGGTGTGAATCGCTCTCTTAAAGGACAACTCCGGCGCAAAATGAACCCAGGGGTTAATAACACATTGGTACCGAGTCGACCGTTCTCTGGGATATGTTTTCATGCTAATCGAATGTGCCCAATTTTAGTGCAAACAGATAATTACCTTATAATGCTAGTTGTGAGGGCATGGATGAAGTAAAAATAGATTGCTATTATAGACCACTAACAAGGCTCAAAATAGCAACACACTTCCACGGTAGCATAATGAGGCTCCCTACATGCCAATCGAAGCATTGAGAACTTTGTAAGTGTACAGACAGTTTATTAGAAATATAGTTTAAAAGACATTACCATTCTAGTATACAGCCAGGTGCCATCTTTGGAAAACAGACTCGATCAGTCAAACTACAAAATCTGTGCTACGTGAGCTGAACTGTAAGCAAATTGTGTTTGATTTTATTTTGCATTACCAGCTGTAAGTCTTGCTCATTGATCTGCATGAATGACCGCAAAGCCTCTTGCCATGGAAGATTCCAAGTCACATTTGAGCTCACGTCATAATGTCCATTATGCTACCTTGGAATGGTGGTGCTATTTTGAGCCTTGTGAGTGGTCTATAATAGCAATTTATTTTTACTTCATCTGTGCCCTCACAACTAGCGGTATGAGGTAATTATCACTTTGCACTAAAACTGGGCATATTGGATTAGCATGAAAACATATCCCATATTGCCAGAGTTGTGCTTTAAAGTCACACCACAGCATCTCAATCAGGTTAAGGTCTGATGTTGATTCTGTGTTGTGGGCTGTTGTAATGTTGCGTCATCCAACCTTTGTTGAACTTCAAATGGCAAACACATTACCTTAAATGTTTCTACAAAACGACTCGATAAACTTGATGCCCCCTCCACCGTGCCTTTTTTGTTGTTTTGTTTTTCTTCCCCTCATAATTTCCATAACCCTCCTTTTCGGTGGCTCTGCAACTACTTGGAGAGGTCTGTGGAATGGCTGGGGGTGCACATTATGGTCAACTAGTACTAGAATGTAAACACTAGCTGTCATTACAATTGCCATGGTTTACAAACTTGAACAAAAACATTTTTTCTTCCAGCTGAAAATTAGTTTCATTGATTCCATTTGACCTTGAAGCAATTTCATATGTACAGTACTTGGCTTTGACAATACCTCTCCATTGAAAACAAAATGTTATGGGAGTCTATGGCTACAGTAACATTATATTACAAAAGCTGTGCAAGAAAATCGTGACTTGCCTTTCAAATGAATTCTGTGACCAATGGAATATGGTCTTTTATGTGAATTGCCATCGCATAACTTCATTGACAGGTCAAACTGAAATGTTAATACGGAAAACAGAATATCAGCAGTGATGTTGTTCTTTTTGCAGCATGGCATCTTTTAACCCACCGATGTCCCCCACATTTCCTATCACTCTGCTGCCTGAGAAGCACTTACTGTGCCCGCTGTGTAAGGACATCTTTAATAACCCCGTCACCACTCCCTGTGGCCACAGTTTCTGCCACACCTGCCTGAGTAGGTACTGTGTCATCCCCATATGTATTCAATATCTCCATATTTGTATTCTACTCTATACTATAACCACATTATGTTACTGTACCAATATATAATATATGTATGTTTATATTTCATTAATCTATTATATGTCTTGTGTTTATTAGATTGGAAGGAAGGGGCATCTGACATGGTTTCTTGTATTTTACTAAATACTTTGCATGGATAGCTCAATACCTTATCGTTCACTGAATAGCTGCAATAATTTCAGCTACTGGACCCGGCACAGTTCAGATTACTGTCCTCAGTGTAGAAGAATGTTTCCTGCCAGGCCCGATCTGAATGTCAACCGTATCCTAGCTGACGTCTGTAACAACTACAGGATGAAAAGACCAGAGGAGAGCCAAGACATGGTAGTGATCACAGAGGAACCGCTACACTCAGAGGGTTTACTTGCTCTCTTTCTGTAATAGCCCTGCCCAGGTTCACACTTTACATTTGTTGCAATGCATTGGATGAATCTGCACTTATCCAAGCTCTGATGTATGTTTCTACTCAAATATTGCCCCAAACTTAGAGTGAAACTATAATTGTCTTTAAAGATTCTGGAAAACCTATAGAAACCTATTTCCTGCAGGTTGTGGACATTGACCAGATGATCCAGGAGAGACTTCAGATCATGGATCGACTAAGAAACTCACTTGAGAACCTTAAAGTAAGTATTAATACCAAATCCACCCCTGGCTCCTTCAAGTTATGCACTTCTGCAGTTCTGGATGTCCAAGGCTTCCCAAACTTTCTGAAAAGCTCTTTCTAAAACATGTATATCACAACTGAACAAAATAATTAGTTGGATAAAAAGAAAACAGATTAGTCACAACTGGAGGTAATAACCTATAGGACAGTAGATCTCCAGCAACAGGGTTGAGCAGCGCTGAGTTAGACCAATTAACCTCACATAAATTTCATGGCCTGACATGTCCCTACAAGTCAGTCATTAGTTTAAAAATGTAGCAATTACACCTTAAAGGCCTATATATTATCCAATCAGAAATTAAGTCTGATATAGACATGTCTAATATCCAATCAGAAATCATCTCTAAGGGAGGTGCGAGAGAGCCAGAAGATGTTCTCTACCCTGGTGAACTCCATAGAGAACAGCCACAAGGTGGTGGTAGCAGCCATCGAGGAAAGACGGTTGGAGGCAGAGGTTTGTAATGTACAGCCATGTTTTTACTTATGACTATATCAGTAGTTAACAACATTAATTGTGATTAAGGATGGTTACAGTATGATGTTGATATAATGTTTAATTGGGGATTGTTTAGAAGAGAATAGAGAATAAGGTGAAGTTGCTGGAACAGGAGATTCAGGAGCTGAGGAATGTAAACCCAGAGCTGGGGTCTGCTCTGTCTCCACGCAGTCTGGATGATGGGAAGAAGAATGCTACATTGGTAAGCATTTTCATAGAGTTTTTAATGCTTTTATGTTAAGTTGTTCTTGAAATATTTTTTATCACGGGAATGCATTAGGGACTAGCATAGGGCCTAGACCTACCTAGAATTGGGCATCATGTTGTTTGTAGGGGAAATAAAATACATAAAACAAATATGTTAATACCATAATCTAATAATGTTGCTTGACAACAAGAAAAAGTTGAGCTTTTATTTTATGTTGATTGTATCTCATTTGACCTTTATTTTAAAATGGGAAATCAAACTGATACCATTGATCGCTGCAATACAACATTAAAAAAGCAGTTGAGACAGGAAATGCCAAATGATTTTACCAACACTTTCATATAGTAGAGCTATCCTGACCAACCTCCCCCCCCACCCCCCAGGGTGCCACAGAACCAAACAGGCAGAGGCAACATTAATTATATTTCTGTATAGCTACGCTGTTTACCAGTTTGACACACCCTAGCTGTAGGCACAGACTGCATGCAGACATAATATTATATACTAAACCACCTCCGTTAGCATTCGGCTTCCGAAGGCAGAATCCTTTGACTAGTATGTGTTCAAATGTATCCCATAGGGACTTGCACATTCAAGATGCCTGGACATCTTTTACATGATAATACAACACTTGACATGACTGTGTTGGTCCTATACTTATGGTCGGGCCCAATTTGGAGCCCCGCAAAGCCGCCGCACTTAGAACCACGCAGGCTGCACAACAGATCAGTCTACCATGCAGCTGCACCCAAACATACAGATTACCTGGACAGGGAATGGGAGTCAGCATAGGGGCAAAGCAAACAGGCAACACCAAAACCCTGTTGAATAATCTGCTCTGTCCTACTGTACGTCTATAATAATGAAGAAAGACAGTCCTATGACACAGTTGTCCTAAGGAAGTGCAAACTTCTATGTTGAAAATATGTGACCCAGATTCCCTGTCAGTGCAGCCACCCAGACATGAGTGCAGTCGTGGTCAAAAGTTCTGAGAATGACAGGTATTGGTCTCCACAAAGGTTGCTGCTTCAGTGTTCCTAGATCTATTTGTTTGTAGTTACTATGGTATACGGAAGTACAATTACAAGCATTCCATTAGTGCCAAAGGCTTTTATTGACAATTACATTAAGTTTATGCAAAGATTCAATATTTGCAGTGTTGTCCCTTCTTTTTCAAGACCTCTGCAATCTGGTCAATTAACTTTTGGGCCACATCCTGACTGATGGCAGCCCATTCTTGCATGACCAATGATTGGAGTTTGTCAGAATTTGTGGGTTTTTGTTTGTCCATCTGCCTCTTGAGTATAAACAACAAGTTCTCAATGGGATCTAGGTCTGAGGAGTTTCCTGGTCATGGACCCAAAATGTTGATGTTTTGTTCCCCGAGCCACGTAGTTTTTACCTTATGGCAAGGTGCTGGAAAAGGCATTGGTCATTACCAAAATGTTCTAGAAGGCATGGCTGTGTTTTTAGGCAAAATTGTGAGTGAGCCCACTCCCTTAGCTGAGAAGCAACCCCACACATTAATGGTCTCAGAATGCTTTACCATTAGCATGACACAGGACTGATGGTAGCGCTCAACTTTAAAATTTGTTGGTATTATTCAGAATTCATTGTTCCATCAATGATGAAAAACTGTTGTAGTCAGAGGGAGTAAAAGGATACAATTAAGGTGCACTTATGAAGTTAAAGCATTAATGATTAATATATTTCCTTTTCTACCCTGTTGCAATAGTCTGAGTTAAGAATGGAGGAATAAATGAGTATAGAGGATTGATAGTATAGACGTGTTTCCTGTCTAACTATCTGACCTCATAATGATCATTTATCCGTGTGTGTAAACAGCTACGGAAAGAAATACTAGAGCAACCCGGGAAAACTTAGTCGCTACCCGCGATACTCAGAAAACAGTGCGCAGGCTACCTAGCTTGAATGTGTGCGTGATAAGGGCTGAAACTTAAGAGCAAGCCGCAACAAGATAACTTACGTTCCGATTGATAACTCCACCGGAGAAGTTCTGGGAAATGATTTAGAATGTCTATGACAGAACCTAGTACGTGAATAATATTTAATTCCAGTTAAAGGGCATCAAAGTACAACACTTTACCCGGACACAGAATTATACAATACAATACCAAGAATTTCCTGTCGTCTAACACTTCTAAATATGATCTACGATCTAAGCATGTCTTATACGGTTCAGTCTATTTCAACATTTATTAAACACATTTGCTATGGCGCGCACTTACGTGGACCAGGAGAAATCGTTAAAGAGATCTCATCTGTTTAACCTTAAATAAAGACTTATATTTCCCCTCGAGAGGGGACGCTCACAACTCCCGCCGCATACGAAATAAAGATCAGTTCACTGGCTGGAATTGGAGAACAAAAGAGTACATTAACAATTAGATTATGCGTCGCCTCGGCGGCGCTATCCGGGCTATAACAAAAGGACAGGGTTATAACATTTGACTATGCTTCACTGTAGAAAGCTAGCATTAATCTCTTCTAGTCGCTCTGTGGAGAAAATCATATAGCTTTGCATGTAGTAAAACCAAAACTCCCTTTATGGGATGATCCAGCAAGCCCCAAAGTGATATATCATGATATACAGTATAATGTTAAGATCTCAGCTTCTTGTTTGACTACCCATAGTGGGGGGTTTGGCCCCCCTCCTTCCGGGTCTCACTCCGGCAGTCGTCAAGAGTGTGAGAGACTGGTAGTTCTTAGACAGCTGCTATAATCAGTCCTGTGGAACATCTAAAAATCCACTACACCGTTCTGACCCAGATGCAGCAAACAAAGCCGAAACCATGATACTACCACCACCACGTGTCACAGATGGAATAAGGTGCTTATGCTGGAACGCAGTGGTTTCCTTCCGTCAAACATAAAGCATCTCCTTTAAACAAAAAAGTTCTATTTTGGCCTCATCTGTCCATAAATCATGTTTGCAATGGCCTTCTGGCTTCTCAACTTGTTCTTGAGCGAACTGCAGACGGGCAACAATGTTCTTTTTGGAGAGGAGCGGCTTTCTCCTTGCAACCCTTCCATGCACACCATTGTTGTTCAGTGTTCTCCTGATGGTGGACACATGAACATTGACATTAACCAATGTGAGAGAGGCCTGTAGTTGCTTAGAAGTTACCCTGGGTTCCTTTTTGAACTTGCGGACTATTAGACGCCTTGTTCTTAGAGTGATCTTTGTTGGTCGACCACTCCTGAGAGGGTAACAATGGTCTTTAATGTACTCCATTTGTACACAATCTGTCTGACTGTTGTTTGGTGAAGTACAAACTCTTTAGAGATGGTTTTGTACGCTTTCACTGTCTGACGAGATCCTCTGAAATCTCCTTGTTCATGCCATGGTACACTTCCACAAACGTTTTGTGAAGAACACACGTTGATAGATCCCTCTTCTTTAAATGAACACCTGACTCTAATTTCACCTTCAAAGTAACCGCTGATCCTAGAGGTTCACACTCTTTTGACCCTCACAAATATGTAAAAATTGATCATTATTCTTTATAAATAAATGACCAAGTACAATATTTTTGTCTCTTTTATTTAATTGGGTTGTCTTTATCTACTTTTAGTACTTCTGATGATGTTTTAGGTCATATTTATTTAAAAATAAAGAACATTTTAAAGGGTTCACAAACCTTCAGGCACAACTGTAAGATTATTCTTGCATGTCATACCATGACTGTGGGGCATGATATTTAAAAGCAGATTCACCCTACTCAGAATGATTCCATGGTTTATTTAGTACCAGCCAGTCCTCTGAGCAAGTCGGATATTTATTTATATATTTTTTTATTTCACCTTTATTTTACCAGGTAATCCGATTGAGAACACTTTCTCCAAGGCAAGGCGCAAGGCAACATAAAATTACACATGAAGTTTCACAAAGTACAAATATTCAGTCAGGTGTATACAGTAGGAATAAAAATAGTGTACAGGTAGTGCAAAAAGTGTTTAAAATAAAGAGGTAGATTATATGGAATGTAAAGTGGCAGTGCAAGAGAATAACACAAGGGTATGTAACAGAATGAGAATCGCTAACAAATTGGAATGTGCAAATTATACATAGACAGCTGGATGGAGACATTAGGGCAGTGGTCCTCAAACCCTTCCATGGAGGGCCTAGTGTATGCTGTTTTTGGTCTTTCCCTTCAATTAGAGCATAATTAGGACCTAGACTGCCAGGTGAGGGGAGATACAAACCAATTAGTGAGCTACTCCATCAGGCTTGTACGAGGTAAAAGCAAAAACCTGCATACACTAGGCCCTCCATGGAAGGGTTTGAGGACCACTGCATTAGGGCATAAACGGGGAAGTGGAGGGGGTGGAATCAACATGTACAATATTCAGTCAGTAGATCCAAGGGTGATATTTTAAAAGTAGTGAGAGAGATGGTGGACTCCAGCTTTAGGGGTTTTTGCAGTTCGTTCCAATCATTAGCAGCGGAGAAATTATGTGTGGGCTTTTGTGGCAACCAAAGAGATAAACCTGCTTGAGCGCGGGTTGAGAGTGGGAAAAGATCTTGATTTGTTTTAAACATCAACCAGAGTCTGACCCTTCTAGAAGTAAGGGAGTCACAGTCAAAATAAGTGTATATAAGACAATAAAGTGTGTGGCAGTTGCAGTTTTTTTTTTTCAGCAAACAAACTGTTCAACCGTATCAAAAGCCTTCGACATTGCCATAAACAAATCAACACAGTTTGACTTCTGATCCAAAGCTTTTGCAGTAGCATTCACAACCACTGTACTGGCTGTGATAATAATGTCTAAACCACACTGATATTTGTTGTGTACAGTTTTCAGATAAGAAAGAAATGATCTCATCTCCAATGTTTTTTCCTCTGTTCATCTGGTGGGGTGTTTATCCTCCATGAACACGACAGGGCCCCACTTCCTCCAATGTTAGCTCTGACAGGAAGGAGTGTTCCCAGGTTACCATGGAGACTGACCTCTGTATGGGCCTGACCAGAAAAGCATTATCAGAGCTGGTGGACATGGTCAAGACAGAGCTTAACAGAATATCTAAAATGGGTCAGTATTAATTATTACTGTATTTTTATGCAGCCCTATTTACATTATTTTTTGTCACACAAAGTGCAATTACAAACTCAGGCTAAAACTAATTTTTATTTATTTATTTTGTTTGACTATTTAAACATTTAGTAAAACCAGAACAACTTACAGTTGGTCAATCCATTTTAAGAATTTATCTACAACATCCTTTTCATATAATGTGTTATTGACAGAAATATGTGCTAAATAGAAGACAAACAAATATAGAAGAAAGAAAGTAATAATATAATTTTACCTTTTACATTTTAAACCCAAAGAAAAATCGGCGCAGAAGGGCATTTGATAAGGCTTTGTACCCCAAGGATTTGTAACCCAAATACTAATATGTCTGCAAGCATTGCCAGGGCATCTAAAGAAACATATGCATTGTTTCCATAATTAAAATGTTGTCTTTTGGGTGAACTACCCCTTAATGTCATCCCAGTTTTTGGGGAACAAATTCTCATTGGAACTGCTATCTTTTGCAGAGCTGAAGAAAATACAGAAATATGCAGGTAAGTCTAATTCGGCATGGGGATGCCTTTGTCTTGTTTTAACTAAAGAAGTTTGTGGTTTAAGTGCAATGTTTGGAATGTCACTTATTTCAAAGCAGTTTAAGACCCAAATGTGCAACATTGCTAGCCTTCCATTAAACGTGCAATATGTAATTTTTGGCCGCCAGGGGGCTCTCAATCAAAACAATGGCAAAAGATGTACTTGGATGACATTGGGAGGTTGCGTGGGATCATGGGTTTTGTTATTGTCGTCAATGACAACCTTCCAATCTAGCGTCTCCGGCAGAAAAAATGTTAATTGATAAAGTAATATATTGTTATAAAAATTATTACATTATTCACGTTATGTTTGGCGGCTCCCTGGAACTTAGAACAACTAGAGCAGTTACAGGTTATATGACGCAAATCACGGGCGACATAATGAAACGTCCCGTGTCTTCGAATTATATTACACATTTCTCTGGATTTGAAAGTTAGTGGAAACATTTAGGATAATGAAAGTACACAACTAAGAAATATATATAATATATGTATAGTGATGTTTGGTTTTAATGCAAAGTATGTATTTTATTATTGTTTTGATTGATATTACATATTGTACCTTTAATGTTTTCATAGCTGACCAGATCTCTTGTTTGGGGTTTTACAAGTCGATTGAAATTTACAGTACCTCTCCTTATTAATCATTATCTTAAAATGTATAGGTGCAAAACCTAGATTTGACTCAAAATGTAGTTTGTTAAAACAGTTTTTACATCAATGTAAAAGGGTCACACCTAAAAAATTTAATGTTTAAATATTTAGTGTCAGACATTTGCAAAAATATAAATAATGTTTCAAACCTATTTTGGGTTGCCAAGATTTAAAGTAATTTCTTTTACCCCTTTTACAACCAGCGGCCAAAAATGAAAGGCATCATCTCAATTATATTATTAAGATTTTGTTCATGGGTTTCCATAATATCAAATGGAATACTGGGATTTTCATGGGGGAAAAATGTCATTATATATTCTTAATAAAACGTTTTTGCAAAAATGTTTCCCTACCCTGGTACACCATCCTTTATTCTCTTCTAGTGGACATCTCTTTGAGTCCCAAGACAGCCAACGCCTTCCTTTCAGTGTCAGAGGACCGGAAACAAGTGCGATACTCAGACAAACGGCAGGATGTGCCAGATAACCCCAAG
Organism: Umbra pygmaea; assembly: GCA_016801145.1. Lineage (NCBI taxonomy): Eukaryota > Metazoa > Chordata > Actinopteri > Esociformes > Umbridae > Umbra > Umbra pygmaea. The sequence goes on along the minus strand of JACXGM010001761.1, from coordinate 28,699 downwards.
AGGTTTGAACGTATGTCCAACGTGATGTGTAGAGAAGCCTTCTCCAGCGGAAGGTACTACTATAGGGTTCCTTTGTGGTGAACAGTGTACTGTATGTGTAAAATAGCATTGTAATCTATAATCAATTATCCAATTTAGCCAGATTGTGGGAGCTTATTATGACATCTAATATTTCCCCTGCTAAATTAGTTGAAAAATAATGTACTGTCTCATCGGTTTTTACAATAAACAGCAAGGATTGTACTGCCTAGATGAACAGTTGGTATGATGAAAAACTTGAACTGGACTCATGTTGACCACACTGCAGGTATTACTGGGAGGTGGAGGTGGGGGAGAAGATAGAATGGACCATGGGTGTGGCCAGACAGTCCGTCAACAGGAAGGGGAGGTTTACGTTCAGCCCAGTGAATGGATTCTGGACACTCAGCCTGACTGAGGGTCAGTACGTGGCTAACACCTCCCCAAATGTCACCCCTGTGTTCCTGGAACAGAAGCCCAGGAAAGTAGGGGTGTTTCTGGAATACGCAGAAGGACGAGTGTCCTTCAATTGTGCTGAGAATGGACTTCACATCTTCACGTTCACAGACAGCTTTACTGACAGACTGCACCCAATATTTAGTCCAGGACTGCCGTATGGGGGAAGAAACGCTGCTCCTCTGGTTATTAGTACCATCATCGTTAGCAGCTGAGTGGTTACAAATTATTCAGTATATAAGGGACTATCAGTGAGTTATATAATGAGTCTAACTTTGATTAACAACCAGTAAGAAATATTGATTTCAATGAAGAAACTGTTTATTGCATCAGTTTTCTATATCAAGCTATTTTTTCAGGTTATTTATAAGCAAGTTAGCTGGCTATTAGTAGATTTCTGATTGTATTATACTTTTCTCTAATCTTATCTGGAAATTTAAGATTTCATGCTTCCATAAGAGAGCGGCACACTATGCCAACTCTTTTTGATTATGGTTTTCCATGACAGGGTGCTCTTATTTTTTCATCCTGTAATATATTCTTGTATTCATGTAATATCTCATTACTGTCAAAGGCCTATTTATTGCTTTGCCTGTATCATCATTATGACAGTCCTGGTAAAACCCACTAAGCAAAATATTTTAAAAGAAATATTTTCAACATCTATCCAACGTCTTTTCTACCACAAAGATGTCTTTTCAACGGCTTTTCAACCTCAATTGCAGTAAATACAGTCAAATAGTTCTGTTGAAACGAGTATTGTGTAAATGATTGATTGTCCTCTTACACCTAATGTTATAAATATTCTATATCCTCAGGTCTTTGTTTTACACAATTCATTTATCCATTTGTACATTTTTTTTATAAACCAATGAAAATATCATACAAACGCAAATGCTGATTTATTTAATTGGAATTTAAAGTTATTTAAATGACTGATTCAGTTCAAGTTCAACTTGAAGTTAAACTTCAGTGAAGACTTTAAAGCCTCTCCCCTCTGAAAGCTGTAGTGGATTTGCCACAAAGCAGCAAAGCATTCTTGGCTGAACCAATCATTGCACCTTAGAGGGGGGTTCTGTGGCGTCTACCATGGAGCATGGGTGCCACACCGTGGTCATTCAGGTAAATGTCACTCTTAGTTATTACCTCTTCTGTGTTAGATTCGTAATCAGCTTAGCTGAGACTATTGTAATAGGTAGAGTATATCATCCTGCCTACCCAAGACCATAGTGTGAGTAATTATTGATGTACACTCAGTGTTCATGTTTGTATGCTGGCAGTGGATTTAAGCTGCCTGTTTCACACCTTTGTTGTTTTCATTATAAAACTATTCATTCCAATTACACTCCCGTTTCTGCCTAATGTTGATATTTAAAGGTCTAAGGGGTTTTAGGTCTGCCTGGCACGAAGTTGACCTTCTTGCATCTAGAAAGGCATCATTCTTTGACCTACAGTGAAGTGTCTTATGGTTTTGGACTCAGCAGACCCATGGCTACAACATGGATGAATAAATTTCAACATCCAGGGTCATTGACTTATATGTTTTATTAAATATTTATCCCAAAAAACTGAAGAACGTATGTATATTCTGTTGTGTTTTATGTGTAAAAGCATGTAAACCATAATGAATAAGGCTTTCAATGCATATTGAAAATGACCAGTGTGCCAAGTTTGGAGGCCATACAATCAAGTGAACATCAAAATGCTGCACCCATTTTTCAATATATTTCTATACATTTTTTAAATCCCATTAATTTTTCACTTCCAAAAAGTGTTGGTGTTGTGCAGGATGATGTCCTACATCATTGCAGAGTTGTTACTTTGTCATTTTCACTTCCTACTTCCTGTCTGTAATGTGTTTAGTAAGAAAGGTAACCGTCTAAAAAACATGACAGGCTTTGAGGCACCATAGCTCCGGCTGTGTTTAACTCACAGGGATGAGTGTCTAGAGCGTTGGGATCACTTGGAGGGTTAAATGATGTATTCGATTTAGACAAGAAGAATACAATGATTGATGTGTTATTAGACAAAGCAGACTGTCTATTGTTGTGAATTTGTCAAAGATCAGTTTTATGACATATTTATCATACAAAATAAGTCTAGATAACACCAAAGGGTTCACATACATGTACTTTTCTTGCTACTGTTTAATGTACAATTTATATAACTTTTTGTTAATCATTCTGGTATTTGATGTAAAATAAAACCAAATAAAAACACAAAACATATCAATAGCATGTTACATGAATTACACTACATTTTCCCTTTCATTCTTGGTAGCAGGCTAAACCTCAAAGAAAGCACACTGTTACCAACCTATATCGCAACCCCAGTCACCAACTTTAGTTGACCCCCTCAAACATTAGAACTGAGGAGATGAAAAGATCAGTAACATCAAGGAACAAGAGAATGAAAGATGAAAAAGAAGACAGAACGGGTTGTTGGCCGAAATGGTCGGACGGGGTGTGGGGGGTTCAGGGAAAAGAGAACTGCAGAGGAGAACAGCGTGTCATTGTGCTTGAACACCAGGCACTGGCAGACACATACACACACACTCATTGCACCACTAACATGAGGGCGCGCGTACACACACACACACACACACTTACAGAGGCTTTCTCATACACTAACACACACTGAGCGTGTGCTTCTGCCCACTGCCACACAGGCGCTAGCTGGCATCTCAGAGGGCAGATCTCTCCTCCAGTCTTGTCCAGGGTACTGAAGCTAGCTGGGTGTAGAATCTCTTCGTTCCTTCTGCGGAAGCCAACCTCACCTCTGAAGTCCTCCTACCTGTGGACTGAACGTAACCAACCCCAGCACCTGCCTCCACCTGACTAACTGCTGCCAACATCCACCTGTAATGTACACAACCAAATGACAGAAGACCTGAAGGAAGAACACACTGGTTCATGGAAGTGAAGAGAAGAGGGAATTAATCACACTATCTGAGGTAACTGGATGAGCTATTATATATATATATTATATAACATGCTATCATGTATTACATTTCTCCATCTGCACCATATATTGTTAGAATGTGTTCACATGTTTGACAAATGCCTTTGAAATGTGGTCAATTACTGTTTTCAGTGTGTATTCAATGTTTTGATCAGTGTTGTTGTTCAAAGGGATGCCAATCCAACATGTTGAATTTGGAGTAGCTTGGCTGATATGAGTAGTGGTTGATCAACATGTGGGATTGTTTCAGATGGTATCCCAGTGTTAGTTAGATAGTTGAACCCAGAACAGAAGAGTGTTGAACCAAGCTGTGTCCTAAGTCTACGCTTAGCCTGGTCCCACTCAAAAAGCTCTGAATGAAAGCCTTGCTATGTTCCCCATCTCCTCATGTTTTTCTGAGATAATCCACTGCCCGGACCAGGCAGGCGTAGCAGATTGTAGCCCCAACACCCACTGCAGCATAGTCAATGGAAAGCATTCTCCCTGGTGCTCACTGGAATCCAGTCACTCCCTGCTGTGTTCCCAAATAGTTATGATAAACATAACATTAGCTAAGCACCATTACTATTTATTAATGTTAATCTGTGTAGCACTAAGAGATTGGGTGAATATTATTTACAAAGGTGAATAATAGAACTTGCTTGTTATCATTGCTACTATAGGTATTATTATTATTACTATTACTTGTATTATTATTACTTTTATTTTTATGGTATAGGAGGCCATTTTTATGGTTACAGTACATGAGTATAGTTATTTGGATGGCTGTACTGATCTTTTTTTTAACTGTACCTTGTTCATAGGATACCTGGCCTTGCCTTCCCCCAGTTTGCGAGAGAGAGGGGCTAGAATTACCTGAAGGGGAAGACGTGTGGTTGTAAAGATTTCCAAACTTTCCTCATTTTGGGACTATTTCAGTGAGACAAAGAGAAAGGACTTCAACATCCCAGTGACAACCAATGTGATTCAAATCTTAACGAAAATCCCACCTAATACCGGTAGCACAGGTCGTCAACCGTCACCGTCACCACAACCCCTACTACCACCATCACCACAACAACAAGAACAGCCTTTCAGCTTCACCATGGCGACCACCGGCATGCAGCTCCTGGGTTTGGTCATGTCCCTAGTGGGCTGGGTGGGCGGGTTCCTGGTATGCGCCATTCCGCTTTGGCGTGTCACAGCTTTCATCGGCAACAACATTGTGACGGCTCAGATCATATGGGAGGGGCTGTGGATGACCTGCATTGTTCAATCAACTGGCCAGATCCAGTGCAAGGTTTACGACAGCCTCTTGGCCCTGCCCAGCGACATGCAGGCTGCCCGGGGCCTCACGGTGCTCTCGGTCCTACTCTGTGGCCTGGCCTTGGCTCTAGGTGTGGTGGGGGTTAAGTGCACCAAGTGTATTGGCCAGAATAGTCTGAAGGCTCGTATCGCCAGGATCTCTGGGTTCATGTTTGCCATCGCTGGATTCTTGTATCTGGTTCCCATCTGCTGGACGGCCCATTCGATTATCAGGGACTTTTACGATCCACATGTGGCGGCACCGCACAAGAGAGAGCTAGGCCCCGCCCTCTACCTGGGCTGGGGGGCGTCTGCCTTGCTCTTGATTGGTGGGTCTCTGCTGTACGCGGGGTCGAGTCCTCCCGGCATTCCCGGGTCCCCGACCTTCAGCAGTGACAGCAGCCCTCGTAGAGCACCTACCACTCAGGTCAGAGGCTATGTCTGATCAGAAAATAATGCCAGAAAACTTAAATGCCGGTATGATTCTGTAATTACATTCAGAGAATCTTTTGTATCATGATTTCTATGATTGTGCCCCTGACACCTGAAATATAAATGAAAAGAAAAACTTTTTTCCCCTCGTATCAGTATCTTTTTTAATACTTTTGAATTGTAAGGTTACTATTATTCAGTGGTCCTTTTTCTCATTCAGTCAAAAGTCATACAAGGAGGTTATGAAAGGAAATAAGAATTCAATTTATTACTTCATGTGTCTTCGTTGTACTTCGATAACCCTATTATCTATTGGTTTGTCTGTGTAAAACAATAAAATATTTCATCTTTCAATTCCTCTCTGGAACATTCCTCTGTGTGAATTCATTCAAAGATGTTGAAATGTAATTTTACACATGCCATTTTTAGTAGGTAGAACTAAATAGTTGAACTATAAATGGCCATCAAGTGCATGTCTTGGCTGACACAGTACGGCAGCAGAATACATTACGTATGTTGTGTATGTAGCCACCATTGTGTGCTGTGAGTGGTGGTGCAGATTGGAACCCAACAATGGAACAATAGAGAACTGTGTACATGTTTACATCTGTGAATCTAGCACTGTTGGAAAGCACAAGCAAATGGTCTTTTACTCGACCAGCCACCACCCACCCTCCATCTCGTAGCTCTCATCATACCATCACACTCATAAAACAAAGCATTTTCAAACACTGAGCTGGCACCAACTTCACTTTGCTTAGGCATTGAAAGACATCACCCTCGAATGCGTTGAAGCTTTCCATGGGCTGTTTTGAAACCACTTAAATGGTAATCCATGTACAAGTTTGAATTATTTTGGCTAACAGAAAAACAGACTGTAATTGTTAAAAAAAGTTAAACTTTAATAACTTGTATGATTATGTTTTAAATCAAATAGTTAGAAGATAAATGGGAACTCAGACCACATGATTTGGTAGAACAGATCATCAGATTGAAAAAAGCCTTAGCTCAATGGAATTTTAAATAAAACAAAATTAGACAGGTGCGCTGCCCTACTCTATAAAAACACTCACAAGGTTTGAGTTTGCTATAACATGCTAACTTCTCTGTTTTTGAAATGTAAACAAGAATGGAATTCATGAAAGGACACCACGGATGAAGACAATGCTGTCCAAAAGATACATTGGTACACATCTTACATTTGTTCAAAAGCACCTGGATGTTCAACCACACTGCTGGCAAAAAAAACATTGAAACAAATAAGTTGTTTGAAAGGAACACACAACGGTATGTGTGCAGAAAAAAGGCACAGAACACCAACATAAATCCTTCAACCCAACTGTAAAGTATGGTGGAGGGGGTAACATGGTTTGAGGCTTCTTTGCTCCCTCAGGCCTGGACAACTTTATATTATTGATGTTAAGGCCATCAGTCCAAATATTGAAGCTCAAGAGAAGTTGGGTGATGCAACAGGACAATGACCAAAAGCACATGCATAAATCAACAATAGAATGGCTTCAATAGAAAAGAAATGAAAAAAAGTTGTTGCTGGTCTGGTCTGTATGTATATGAGGTAAATGCATTTTTGCAAGGTTTGATGACTTTGATTTTTCTGCCTCTCATTATTTGATTTTAGAATCTATTGTACGGAGTGGTAATGTGGACTGTTGCCCAGCAATTGCTATTAATGAGAATTAGGTTTGTCAGCAGTTAAAGTGCCTTAAGACTAACAAAGCAGCAGACCTTTGTCATTGTCTTCATCAAAAAGACATGAAATGTGGAAGACATTACGTCTTTTTCCTATTCCAAAACATTGCAATGGTAATCGTAGTTTAAATAATTTAAGACGCATCGCGTTGTATGTAATGAAATGTTTTGAAAGGATTATCCTTGGTCATTTGGGTAGACAGTTGCCCATTTTTGAAGATCCATTACGATTTGCATATCGATATATATATATATATATGCATGTGGGAGTAGATGATGCCATTCTTCTTATGTTGCATAATATTTATAATGATATGGAATCAACTGCCAGTTCTGTTAGGATTATGTTTTTTGATCTTTCAAAAAATATATATATATTTTTTTTTAGCACAATTTAACCACCAGGTTTTAGCTGATAGGTTTTTGCGTTGTTATCTACATAGTACAAATATTATGTGGGCATTGGATTATCTTTTATGTCAACCCCAGTTTGTTAAACTGGGAGATAAAATGCCTGACACTATTTTAATTAAAACAGGAGCACCACAGGGAACAGTTTTATCACCCTTTCTTTTTTCATTGTATACTGCTGACTATAGGCACACTCAGACTTCTTGCTGTATACAAAGTTTTCAGACAATACCACCCTTGTTGATTTAATTAATCAAGGTAATTATGTGGACTACAGAAGAGAGGTTGAGCTATTTGTTACATGGTGTGAAAAAATTACCAGAAATTGAATATGGAGAAGACTAAGGAGTTGATAATTGATTTTAGAAGAAAAAAGAAAAAAGAAAAGATACTACCAGTGATAATTAAAGGTCAGGAAATGTTTTGAATTGTTCAGATTTATAAATACCTGGGTGTCCATTTGGACAATAAATTAAACTGAAGGAAGAATAGTGAGGCTGTGTTTAAGAAGGGACAATCAATTCTTCTTGAGGAAGTTGAGGTCTATTGTGTCAGTGGAAATCTTCTTTGTGTTTTTTTTATCAGGGAATTATGGTTAGTGTTTTGTTTATGCAGTGCTCTGTTGGGGATATAGTTTCACTGTAACTAATAAAAATAGGATTAAGAAATTGATTAAAAAGGCTGGTTCGGTAATTGGCCTTAATCTTGATTCACTGGAGGTCATTGTGGAGAAGAGAACAAGGGCTAAAGTAAAAATGATTTTGCATTATGAAGGTACATTGTATTTTTAGTGGACTTAAAACATAATTTAGTGGAAGATTAGTAATGCCTCAGTTTTCTACATACCATTTTAAAAGGTATTTTATTCCTACTGCAGTTAGGTTTTTATAATGACGTTGTGTAATTTCTGTATGTACTGGTTGTCATTGTCTTTAATGTTTGTCTATTGTGGTGTTTGTAATGTGCAATGGTGGCAAATGAGTTTCCTCTTACAGGGATTAATAAAGATTTCTTATCTTAAATATGCCTTTTAGAGTTTTTGATGCTGTGGCATGACCTCAAGAGAGAGATTAACACCAGACATCCCAAGAATATTGGGATGAAACAGTTTTGGGTCTAAAATTCCTTCTCACCATTGTGGTCTGATCCATAACTACAGGAAACATTTGGTTGAGGTTATTGCTGCCAAAGAAGGGTCAACCAGTTTACATATCTCAGGGTTCACATACTTTTCCCTTTCTCTACTGTAAATGTTTACATGGTTTGGTCAATATAGACATGAACACAAATCATTGTGTTATTAGTTTAAGCAGACTATGATTGACTATTGTTGAGACTTAGATGAAGATCAGATTCAATTTTATTACAAATGTATACAGAAATCCAGCTAATTCCGAAAGGGTTTATATGCTTTTTCTTGCCACTGTATGAACTTATATCTTTGTTTGGAAATGTAATACTTTGTCCAGCCTGGTCCATCAATCAAAACCAGGCTGTCAGACACTGCCTACATCCAAAATGGCATCCTATTCCCTTAACACTACACTGCTTTTGATTAGAGCTAACACCTTAGCAGGGCTTTACAAAGGCATAGGATCACCTTTAAAGAGGCAACACCAGGCTTATCACAATGATTGTTCCGCAATGACATCATGAACTTGGCTGGAGCCCCCCCCACCAACTGACTGATAGGAGATGTCAATGTACAGTGTGTTTTGTACTGTAAGATCTAAGGGTGAAATCTCCAAATGGCTAAATTCATATTATTAGACATCTGATAGAGAACACAACTCTTCATTTAAACTATAGGGGTGTTGTCCAAGCCTGCCATGTGAAATGCTTAGAGTCCCAGTTACTTTATTCATGAGAAATAGTACATATTTCAGCTTCTACATAACTTGCTATTATTATGGTCATTTTTGTTTTTATGCATTATTTGGTATTACTTTCAAAAATGACATGCCACATATGTTCAAAATGTACACACCATATAGGTTCAAATGGACCGATATGAATTTGGATGATCAACTAATTACATTTATAGTACATCCATAATTGTATACACCCAGTATATGTAACCATATTAGAAAATACGATTTATATCATGTGTCACTTTCATTTGCAAAGCCACTTGCGTTTATGTTGTCCTTTAAAACTGTTTGACTATCTCATTCAATAAAACACACTGTCACCTACAAGCAGTTGTTTATACATTGCATCGTCTCGCTGACAGGGCAGGGGTGAGGACACACTTGGCAGCCTTGCTCTCTCTATGTCCAGCCCTAGAGGCCAACAGTTCGGTAGAGACGGCAAAACAATGCCACACTATGGCCGATCACATCCACAACAATGACCTCCAGTGTACTTAGTGCCAGGTAATGACTCATAAATAGAAATATCATCTAAACAGGGCATCAAAATACTCATGCAAACTCTATCTCTCAATTTTAACTCACAATGACACTCATGACATATTCCTTTCCATGCATATAGCCATGTCTATCCCTCTTGGCTCATGGCAACATGTGTGGTGTTGATCTTCTGAAAGTGATGATTAATTATATTCAGGTGGTGGTCTTTAATTATTTTAGCTGGTTAGGACTGACTTAATCGAATTTCCAGACACTGATGCCCAAATTTGCATTTTTTTGCAATTAAAGTGCAATAGCCTGCGGTTGAATTTAGGACTATTGTTTTTTACCAATACTCAACCAGTTGACTAAAAACCAGGTCATACTTGCACCAATGACCTGGAAGCAGTTAGGCTTAACTGTCCTGCTCAGGCATAATAACAAACCTTTCACCTTGGCAGTTGGGAGAACAAGGGACCTTAGACACCAGTCGGATGCCATAACCACTAGGCCACTTTGACACCCCTACTTGATCATGGCATGAGTGATTGAATGTGGAAGTATAACTACTATATGCTTTATATTTACCCCTATTTTACCAGATAGATTCAAGACCTTCTCAATAACAGCAATAATATGGTAACAATTAGGATTAACTGTCTTACTTCGGGATAGGACATATGTTTCGCCTTGCTGGCTTGTGGATTCAATTCAGCAACCTATCGATTCCTGCTAAAATGTTTGACCTGCTAGGCTACCTGCCGGCCCGTTTTAAGTAGACATTCAACTCCAAAGTAGTAAGAACCATGTCCTTGAGTACACTTTATTTTTTGTACCATGAACAGTCACCTATTGCACTCTAGGGGGCGACGTCGCAATACTTTTGGGAATAACGGAAACCTACGACAGACAGAGAAGCTCTACGATACGGGAAGAAGGAAGTATCAGTTCTGGAGCTGGTTATCGTGTCGGTTTGTGAAACCTACTGTTTTGTAGGGTGAAAACATTCGGTTAACCCCAAAGAACGTCTCAACAGCTAGTCTGAGTCTTTAGAACAGCTATGGGGAAAGGTGGTGGTACATTTGAGCGGCTTCTTGGTAAGATATGAGTATAATTAAACGTTTTACAAATCGTAGTATTATTTTTAGTATGTAATGATTTAGCGTTTAGTTTAGTCTGTGGTGTTGAGCTGTGGGGCCACCAGGATACTGAGATACCATTGTTGTCTCGATACGAGGGTTTGAGGCCTGTATTACAACATGTTATTCATGTCATATATACTTTAACTAATCGTTGTACATACTGTACATATTTCACAACGTCACGATGTCGCTTACGTAGTTTAAAAACAAACTGTATTTAATGTCAATACATTTGCAGTGAACCGATTCGATGTTGACGGTAGCCCAGCTAACATATAGCCACCTAGCTATGCTATCAGCTGGTTATCATTATGCTGGAGGAGGAGCTGCACCTTTAAATGGTTTATATTATATGATCTGTAGTTAGTCTGTTAACTATTCTCTCCTCAGTCTGTTGTAATTATCTACATATATACAGTACATACGCTAGCTTGTCTGCTGATGTTATTTACCATCTACTACTGTACAGTAGTGAACTAAGTTAGCGTCCCTTCACCCCACTGCGCTGACAACGACATTTAATTTCGCAATAACTACACGTTTTTTTTGCCAAATTGTTTTGTAAGTTTTTATTGAAAACAATATGGTTTTTATCAAATGGGCTCCTGAAATTGTCCAATAATAGAAACGTTTTGTGAAAACATACTGTCTAGACTCAGACTTCATACATATTTATTATTTCTCAGTCAATACATAATTGAATAGGCCCTATTGACATGTTTCTTGTAACATGAATGCTGTTTTTCGGAATCGTTTAGACCCACACAGGTGGGATGTTTTGTAACGCCACGGTCCCTGTTTGGATTAATGATATTTAAGACATCTAAAAGAGCTCTCCCCCATCATCTACATCTCAGATAAAGCCACCAGTCAGCTGCTGCTGGAGACAGACTGGGAGTCGATCCTGCAGATCTGTGATCTTATTCGTCAAGGAGACACACAGTGGGTACCCTGGTCTATCATGACCCTGATCAAATACTATAAATATGCTTTGTTCCTTTCTTTACCAATTGCTTTTATGATAGCCTGATCACTGGCATAATCAAGGCTTTAAATCAATATGTGTGATACGATTTGTGCTATCAATGGGCACTACATATTGCCCTGTGAATATTTGGACCAAGAATGGAAGAAACTTGTAAAGAGTAAAACTTTAGATGAATTGGACCTGATTCAGCCCTCTGTCCACATTTTTCCTGCAGGGCAAAGTATGCAGTCGGTGCCATAAAGAAGAAGCTGATGGACAAGAACCCGCATGTGGCCTTGTATGCGCTGGAGGTGAGTTACAAAGCGATGCTGAATGGATCTACCTGGAGCCTTTTCAGATCTGAATGTTATAATATATACCTCCAGTAGAATTGGGATTATTTTTGTTTTACACTCAAGGGATATTAAAATATATTCCAAAGATGAATTTGAGGCAAAGGTACAGACATTGACCTATTATTGCAGACTGTTTAAATGCATGTGTTTACCAACTAACAGCACTTTTTGGCTTTATTATTAATGCAGCAAAATTACACACTGCAAGATGCAAACCTCAGATCAGACCGAGAAATATAAAGGCCGATTTGGGACAGAGCTTTATGGACAGATGTGATTAAGGTGACCGTTTGTGAAAATAATGGGAAGGCAAATGTCTGGTGAAAAAAATAATTGCAGATGATCCAAAGCATACCACCTCATATGTGAAGCATAGTAAAGGTAATGTCATGGCATGGGAATGCATGGCCGCCTCTGGATTGGATCAAGCTCACTCATCTTTATTAATGATTTAATGTATGATGGTAGCAGCATAAGCTTTTATTTTTTATTTAACCAAGAAAGAACGTTGAACAGTTTCTCATTTGAAACGGCGACCTGTAGTTAAAGGGAAAGTGGATTCAAGCTTCAAGGATTTTTGCAGTATGTTCCAGTCATTATCAGCAGAGAACTGGAAAGTAGTTCAGGCTTTTGTGTCAATCAGAGAGCTATACCTGCTTGAACGCAGATTAAGAAAGGGTGATGCCTGGAGATGAATGATTTTAGGTAAGGTGGGGTTTTGCCTAGTAGACACTTGTAAATAAGATGCTACCAGTGTGTTTGTCGCCGGGTGTGTAGCGAAGGCCCTCCGATTAGTGTATAGAGGTTACAGTGATGGGTGTTATATGGAGCATTGGTGACAATACGGGTGGCGCTGTGGTACACATCATCTAATTTCCTAAGGAGAGAGTTTATTCCGGATCTGTAAATTATAAGCGATTGATCATTATTAAAAAACTGAATGGATAACACACAATTCTACAACTTACAATAGGCTACTTCTGAAGTTTTCACTCGCTTTAGGTATTTTATGATGTCTATGAAGAGTTCATGGGATTTTTGTTTACTGACCCTACTTTAGTTCCTACTGGCCTCTGGTCATCGCTAATGTTGAACCCTGCAATGTACAAGAAAATGCCACCAGACTCATTGGGAGGCATTTCACAATGCAACGGACAATGACCCAAAACACAGTGCCAGTGTAACCAAGGAGGTTATCAGGAGAAACGTGGATAGTTTCAGACTAGTTAAATCAACCCAATGATTTAAATCTGAAAATCCATTTTACTTTCTGAAGAGACTGAATTTAGAAACTCAACAAAACAAGCAAAAACTGTAAATAAATGCAGTAAAGGTTTGGCTAAACATCTCAAAGGATGATATAAAGAGTTAGGTGATGTCAATGGGTTGCAGATTTACTGCTGTTATTGCTTTCAATGTTAAATACTAACCTTTACATTTCTAACATTTGCTTCAAGTTGAGTTGTCCCAATACTTATGCTTACATGAAATGAAGGGATGGAACTCTGAAGTGCTGTTATTCTGTTGTTATTCTTAGAAATATAGAATAAAAACCCTTATTGAAATCACAATTTGTAATACTAATATTCCCAAAAATTACATAAACAAAAACACAAGTTCTGTTTGCAAAAAAATATGAAGCCCTTCAATAAATAGCTTGTGGAACCTCCATTAGCAGTGATAGCTTGGAGTAACGGTCACCTATAGCTACTAATCTATATAATTTGTTTTGAGGGTTTTTTACAGCTCCACCATACAGAACTCAGCCAATTGACTCAGGTAACAGGGGTGTCTGGCATGTCCAACGACTCTTCTGCAGATTGAGTGTCTGTAAGTTCAATTGCAGATGTATGATTGGTGAGTGTAATCACCCCACACATGATCTGAATAAAGGCTCCTGTGTTGGATGAGCTGTGCGAAAAGAATTGCCGTCTCAGCCACGTTGTTTGTTGCATTATGGGAGTGCCCCCCGCAATCCCGCATCTGTCCAAGGGGTTGCAAAGCTTCCAACAAGACAGAGTCAGTGGGAATTGGGCAAGACCAATTGGGAGGGGGAAACAATGGGGGGGGGGAATAAATAGATACAGCGTATCCGGAAAGTATTCACAACATTTTACTTTTTCCATATTTTGTTATGTTACATCCTTATTCAGAAATGGATTAAATTCATTATTTCCCTCAAATTCTACAAACATAAAAAAACATAATGACATTGTGAAAGTGTTTTTGAAATCTTAGCAAAAACACATGTACATAAGTGTTCACAGCCTCTGCTCAATACTTTGTTGAAGCATCTTTGGCAGCAATTACAGCCTCAAGTCTTTTTGAGTATGATGCTACAAGCATGGCACACCTATTTTTGGGCAGTTTCTCCTATTCTTCTGTGCAAGATTTCTTAAGCTCCATAAGGTTGGATGGGGAGCATCAATGTACAGCCATTTTCAGATCTCTCCATAGATGTTCAAGTCTGGGCTCTGGCTAGGCCACTCAAGGACATTCACAGAGTTGCCCTGTAGCCACTCCTTTGTTATGTTGGCTTTTCCTGTTGAAAGAGGAACCTTCGCCCAGTCTGAGGTCCAGAGCGCTCTGGAGCAGGTTTTCAGCATGGATGGCTCTGTATATTGCTGCATTCATCTTCCCCTCGATACTGACTAGTCTCCCAGTTCCTGCTGCGGAAAAAGATGCCCACAGCATGATGCTGCCACCACTATGCTTCACTGTAGGGATGGTATTGGCTAGGTGATGAGCAGTGCCTGGTTTCCTCCAGACATGACGCTTGCCATTCAGGCCATTGAGTTCAATCTTTGTTTCGTCATACCAGAGAATTTTGTTCTCATGGTCTGAGAGTCCTTCAGGTGCCTTTTAGCAAACTCCAGGTTGGCTCTAATGTGCCTTTTACAGAGCAGTAGGGATGCAACGGTACACAGCATTTTATTGAACCATTCCGAAAGCCACCTAAAGTTCAATACCCACATGTAAAACGCGGATTTACGGTATACCTGTAATTTTCCTATTATTTCCAAAACTTGCTTATTGCACTGCAGACTACAGGGATGTCACGAGAACCGGTACTACCGAAACCTCCCAGTTCTAAATTGACAAAACACTGACGATGCCCATTTTTTGAAGCACCGTAGGCACGGTTAATGAGGATGCCAGTGTTTGCAATACTGTATCTAGCTAGCTTTGTCAGGGGAGGATTACTGAACATAGCAGGAAAAATTATTGAAAATAGCAGCAAAAGCAAAGAAAAAGGGCTTTGCCTCCAGTTGCAAAGATTCGCTAGCTAGGTAGTCTGCTTTGTTCGGCGGAGGATAATATTCTTTTTTAATTTTCACACTTAAAATGGGTGCACCGTTCGCATTGGGTACTGTAATACAGAGTCGATGCGTGAAGCGGACAGAGCATGCAAGTCCCGCTTCCGACTTCCTGTTTGAAAAATCTATTTAATATATATAGTTCGCTGATGGGGGATTAGATTATATGTTCTTATATTAATAAGAACATATGATTCAAAGCTTTCATTATCCAATTCAGCCATACACATGGGACCAATGCCCAACACATACACAATCATTCGCGACTTACCCAAGACCATGTTGACATGTTTTTAGAGAGGAAAACTAACCTTGAACTGGCCAAGAAAAGGTTTGCAATGTTGTGAAAAAAAGTTCATCTTGTTAGCTGAATGGCTGCACTGCTATATCTACTGTTTTGTTTTGCACTTTTGTTGTTTTTGCACAGTATCTTTTGAAAAGATGTCTGGAATGTGTCTGGGGACACTAGTTGTTGCTCCGTAGATCATTATTTGCACTTTTTTATGTTGTTCTATGCTATATTGCACATGTTTTTTATGTCTTAAGACATGTTGATATTTTTCAAGTATTTTAATAAAGAAGTTTCAAGTTCAAATACATGGAATCTTATCAAAAGCTTTTTTTACCTTGGTATCGAAATCGGCAAGGTTATTTTATCATGTTATTTTACTGGTATTGGCACAGACTACTGAATTTATGGTATCGTGACACCCCTACTCCCTATACCTTACAGCTGCAAACTATGAAAAATCACAAAGAGAATTTGAAAACGATTTGACACAGACACTATTTAACTCTACACTGATAGTTGTAACTCAAAGCTACCATCACTGTGACGACTGAACCTTACAGTCATATGCAAAAGTTTAGGCTCCCCTGACCCTAATTTAATTTTGATGCATGTTGCACATTTTCTGTTAGTCAAATGAGATTCATTGGATCATCAAATATTACAGTGTCCTTCAGTTATTTGAATGATCAAAATGAAATTGCTGAACCAAACACCCAATTATTAATAAATTAAAATCATGGAAATTGTCAGGGGTGCCTGAACCTTTGCATACAACTGTATATTGTACTTTTTTTTACATTTAATATTTACTATACAAATATGTAACCTGATCAAGATTTGAAATAGAGAAGGCAAAGCACCTACAGGTTGTTAAAGCTAAGAAGCGCTTTTTTATTATTATTTTGTTGTTTTTCCACCTTGATTTCATACAGTAAAGAAACCTGGCCTAGTCAAGTCACTCCCATTTTTCTGAATAGAAAATTTTATTTGTGTATAGGCAAAATTAAGAGTTAATTGTTTAAAGAGTGATGTGTATTTTTTTTTCTGGAAGCAGGATGCACCTGAGTTCAATTACGAGTGTCATGGTAAAGGCTGGGAATACTTATGTACATTTTTTGTATTTTATTTTTAAGAAATTTATTAAGATTTCAAACATTTCTTTCATGTTGTCATTATGGGGTATTGTTTGTAGAATTTTGAGGGAAATATTGAATTTCGGAATAAGGTTGTAACAAAACAAAATGTGGAAAAAAGGAAAGAGTCAACATATACATTTTAAGCAGCACTGTATGGGTTGAAACAGTCATATTAAAAGGTGACAATCTGTAGTCTGGCCTCATATTCATCTTTGACTGGTATTTTCATATGCCTTGAGTGTACAGCAAACATTAAGATTTTGACTTATTGTCCCAATACTAACAGAGGGCTATGTACATTAGGAGAGTTGTATAGACTTCAAGGCCCAATCTGTACTCAATCATCCCATGTAGAGGGTTTCTCAGTGTGGTCATGTCTTATTCCCATATCAGGTGCTGGAGTCGGTGGTGAAGAACTGTGGACAGACGGTCCATGATGAGGTGGCCAGTAAGACCACCATGGAGGAGCTGAAGGATCTCCTCAAGGTGACCTTTGCTGCGTTCAGCTTTTCTAAAAAAATTTCCTCTCTATTTGACACTTCCAAAGCCCATTGTTATAAGCCCACGCAGGGCTCTACAGTGCCACTTCTCATCCTCTCATATCCAGCTACATATATACACACTGGAATTGAAATTCAAAAACACCTCCACAACTGTTTATTTTTTTCAATTTTTTTAAGGATTCTAAATTCTAATCATTAATGGTGTGTCTGAATTTATTTATGTGCTTACATTACTTTTTCCTTGACAAAAAGTCCAGTTTAGCGACCTGCCATAACTGGTGCCGAGTTGTAAACGCTGGCCTGGAGTCCAGTAACGTTTGTCTTTCTTTAGTCTTCCCCTCCTCACACTAGCTGATGTTTCACTCAAGTGAACCTAATTACAATTGGACGGCCATAACCTAAAGGTCATTATGATAACTTGACCTCTGTGTGTAGGAGAGCTCTTTTAGAGTTCTGCTCGTCTCCACAGGACTAAATCCACTCAGTCACTTTCTCTTTATCTTAATTTAGACACCAGGGGCCAGTTTTGCACTCAGAGTGCTTTGATTTATTTATAAATTTTTTGTGTGATTATAAAAAAATTCTGCCTTCAAAATTCCCTTTAATCATGCCTTGTCGGCAGCTCGTCAACTCCTTGGACCGATCTGTGGATTGGCGAGGGGCGCGCACATGGTTCATACCCCCTAGCCGCTGTTTATTTTCGAGCTGCTCATCCAACACAGAAACTTTTAGTGAGATCGTGCACAGGATGATTACATTCACCAAATATATGTCCATGATTGAATTTACATGAGCCCGATCTGCACAAAAGCAGTCACTGGCAGGATAGATAATCTAACCCAAATCCTGGGCAGCGCTATGCCAATTTTGTGCTGCCTCGTGCAGAAGCCCCGGGGAAACTCAGAGAACCCATGGTTAGGCTCAGGATTATTTCTTAATCCAGTACTTCCTTGATCTGTGTCTGCAAGGGTGTGACCGTCACACGGTCAGGGAATTGAACTATAAACTTTGGAGTTTAGGTTTTTCAAAACACAAAACCTTAGATCAATAAACACACCACTTAGTGTTTTGGTTGTGGGCTTTTTTGTTTTTGTTTTGCAAGATTATTCAAGATTATATTTTTCCCAGTGTACAAAACTGAGCTGTTAGGATTAACGGTTACTGTGACTTCATGTGAAGGTTTCCTTTGAGGCAGGAAACTGTTTCCCACAACAGGGTGGAACAAAACTAGGATAAGAACCATCAGACAACCACAAGCCCAGCATTGCTCTCATCTCTTTATATTTCCAATAGGTTGAGCATGTGCCACTGATTTGTGGTCAGTTCTGCGTTTCCCCCACATGTTTAAAGGTGAGAGTCAGGGACGGGGGAGGCTGATCCTAGAGCGGTGGTCCCTGGGGATCCTTCCTGGTGGCTGGAATGTGGTCCTGGCTCATTGTAGCTCTACTTTTGGCCTAGAAGGATCTGGTGTAAAGGAAAGCACTGCAGGGCTCCAGCTGTACAAACACACCATTCCCCTCTTGCTCTGGCTGCTAAATCATGTCTAAATTTTACACATTTGTTGGTCCATTTCCTTTCATCTTTACCTCTGAGTCATTGAGCTCTTATGTAGGTCTTAGTTCATTAACTAAGTTGTGTGGCTCGTTGGTATATCATGGTGCTTGCATAGCTGTGAGTTTGATATCCACATGGGAACCAGTGTGAATAAGAACAAAAGATGTGTGTAATCTGTAAATTGCTATGAATAAGTGCGTCTGCTATATTCCCAAATTGTAAAATGTCAGTTTATTAGGAAGGAAGAAACACAGATGAATTATTCATCTTAATAACTCTAAGCTGCTGGAGAAAAGAGCATATCCTGAAAGAATGTACTGTACATGTAAACTGGCTTTCTATTGCCAGCTATGAGTTTTAATAGCTTTGCATAATGGGAGGTGTCTGCGGTGTGTGGGCGGGGCTTCTGCTGTTAGGCTTCAGTTGTTAGCAGCTTTTCACCTTCTGGCTTATGTTGAATTTTGGCTTCATTAAATCTCATCTGTATTTCTTAAGCATTTGTTTTAGACTCACTGGAATAGCAGTTTTTTTTGTCAGATTGTGCTGTTGTATGACACATGATTAACTTGCTTTAAAGCAAGTCAGGTCCAGAATGATTTACAGTACTAATTAAACACAGATCTTTTGTCGTCTAACATCTCCTGGCCAGACTCTCAGTAACAGGTAGAAATTGAACTTCGCTTCAGTAGTGTTCATTCTTTAGTCGCTGTATTGTATGTTTTACCGTACTTGCCTTCCTATCTGCTGGGTTCTATACATTCAAAATCTGTTAGAAACTCAATGACTTAGTTTTTATTTTCTTTGACAGTCTTTTTCACATTATTTCTGTTTGATTGTTTTGTAACTGGTACTGTCTCTTGAACAGGCCCCAGGTAATTAATGATGTAGACAGTATGACTTGGCAGTCATAATGGGGTTTGTTTACTTCCTGAATGGTGATGTCATAGTTCGGTCACATGCTGTTTCAAACTTCCCCCTACACGTCTTAATCTCTTTGTGAGAGGAAACAAAACAAGATGACAGAATCTTTACCCTCTAGTAGAACTGTGACTATTTCAAGCAAGGTGTGTGTGTGTGTGTGTGTGTGTGTGTGTGTGTGTGTG
>JACXGM010001760.1:0-51664 GCA_016801145.1 Umbra pygmaea | reverse complement strand
TCAGGAGGGTGGCGGGCGTCTCCCTTAGAGATAGGGTGAGAAGCTCAGTCATCCGTGAGGATCTCAGAGTAGAGCCGCTGCTCCTTTGCGTCGAAAGGAGCCAGTTGAGGTGGTTTGGGCATCTGGTAAGGATGCCCCCTGGGCGCCTCCCTAGGGAGGTGTTCCAGGCACGTCCAGCTGGGAGGAGGCCTCGGGAAAGCCCCAGGACTAGGTGGCGAGATTATATCTCCAACCAGGCCTGGGAACGCCTCGGGATCCCCCAGTCGGAGCTGGTTAATGTGGCTCGGGAAAAGGACGTTTGGGGTCCCCTGCTGGAGCTGCTGCCCCCGCGACCCGATCACGGATAAGCGGATGAAAATGGATGGATGGATGGACTATTTACTCCTTCACAAAATGGGCTGGTGCACCATGAAACTCCCGGGCTGAAAATGTTTCCCACTCCGGCCCTGGTACGTCCCGACAAACGTTAGCGATTGGTTATGGCAGATCCAGAGTGGCTCAGAGCAGATCAAATTTTTTTAAACTTTAACAGAGTACCCGCCTTCAAGGAAATTAACGCTTGTCAATGGAGAGTGGCTCTCTGTACAAATGAAATGTACGTACGAGAGTCTGGTAGGACCCAGGCTAAATAGGTTCAGGAAAAACCACACAATTGGGCATAATGTTAAAATAGAGTTGTGTTTTGTGTCTGAGTTTGGTGTATCATTCAAATCTCCTTAATACAGACCACACATGCTCCGTGCTACGTGAGCTGAACTGTGAGCAAATTGTGTTTGATTTTAGTTCATATTGCAAGCTGTAAGTTTTGCTCATTGATCTGCATAAATGACTGCAAAACCTCTTGCAATGGGAGATTCCAAGTCACAGTTCAGCTCACGTAGCACAGCTTTCATGGTTCGACTGGTTGAGTCTGTTTTCCGAAGATGGAGCCTGGCTGTATATAAGAACGGTACTATCTATCTTTTTAATAAACTGTCTGTACACTTACAAAGTTCTCAATGCTTCAGTTTGCATGTAGGGACCCTTATTATGCTACCGTGGAAGTGTGGTGCTATTTTGAGCCTTGTTTGTGGTATAAAATAGCGATTTATTTTTACTTTATCCAATCCCTTACAACTATCATTATTACTTAATTATCAGTTTGCACTAAAACTGGGCACATTCGATTAGCATGAAAACATATCTCAGAGAATGGTCGACACTGTACCAATGTGTTATTAACCCCATGGTTCATTTTGCGCCAGAGTTATCCTTTAAGAAGGATGTGCTTTAGGATCCCTGAAGTTGTGAAAATGACCTCTGCAATGTATATAGAGTTTCTGACTGACCACTTTCTTCCACGGTGCAAAAAGAAGAACCGTGCCTTCTGTAGCAAAATCATCTTCATGTGCTCAAAGTGGGGCGGTACTTACCGGTACACAGTACCCGCACTTCTACATTTTACTCTTAAGCGTATCTGCATTTTTTCTAGCATACTGCTACTTCCCGCATGTAGCCGGTACTCTACCACTAACAGAGAAAGTGTCAGTGTCAGAGAGATTGGTAATGACCCTAACGTTACATAAACTCCACTACCCAGAGGGCACTACATTACTTACTTCAGATCTCTTGACGAATCACGTAAAAGCAAGCAGTCGTCCCACGCTATCAGATAGCCTCCCCTGACCTCAACCCTATTGAGAACCTTTGGAGCATCCTCAAACAAAAGGTCTATGAGGGTGGTAGGCAGTTCGCATCAAAAAGCAGCTCTGGGAGGCTATTCTGACATCCTGCAAAGAAGTCATAGAAACTCTCCATAAAGAAGGGGTCCTATGTTAACATGTAACTTGCCCTGTTAAGATGTGTTTGATTAGATAGCTTTTGATTTTAGTAAATATGACTTCCTAATGGTGCAAATTCAACAAATGACCATTTTCAATTCTTTACAACCTATAAAATTTTTTGAAACTCTGTTGTGCATAATAATTTGGAACAGTGCATTTTGAGTTTTTTCATTGGGTGGTTTGTTCAATGAAATTCTGACTTATACCCTGGTGATGACTAACTATACTGATTCATTTGCATCGACTATTTAGGAAAATCATTGTAAAATATAATTTGCATAATAATTTGGAATATATATATATATTAAATGTTTTATATAAAATAAAAATTGGCCCATAAAGCTAAGACAGTGGCCCATTGGTTTACTTTCTACACTGACACTGGGCTGGCCCAATCACATCTCTTAGTAGGCTTCAACCCTCCCCCTCCATCTGCTCCTCTCCTTGTCCACCCTGTGGATGAGGGTGTTAAAATGGAAAAACAAAAGCGCAAGGCAAGGGGGGTGTGGAGAGGTTGCGGGCTAAAATAGAAATCTAGAGGTCTATCCCCCTGAGCAAAATATTTAGAATGACGTCTATTCAATGTCTATTCAACGTCTTTTCAACCACAAATACATCATTTCAATGTCTTTTCAACCTTAAGTGTTTAGAGGGATGCCTCCACATATGCAAAAATATCAGACGTTTGCGCCTCTGCCATTTGCACAAGTATCCCAAAGATTAGGGAGCAAATATGATTATTTGCTCCCTGTAGTGGCTAATTTGACCCTTCGATACCCACTTCAAGCGAGTTTGAACTGATGCAGCTGCCACTAATAAGTGGCAAAAAAAGGAGACTCCCATAATGCAACAGGGTAATTTTGAGCATGCGCAATTTCACACAATGATACGATGTGTTTGACACATAAACAAAACATGTGGAAAATAAAATATGAAATTTCATCTTTAAAATAGGAGGGATTTGAAAATTAGAAATTAATTCTTGTTTTATGATTCAACAGTAGACCATGAATTGCACCATTCAATTCCTGGAGTTGATGCGTTTACTAAACCCCTAGCAAACCAGGGGGAAGTCACCCTCGGAGTTCCATCCTCAACACGTGACCATGGAGGGCCCTTCGAGCGAGGGTGTAGGTTGTAGTGGTCGGTTCGGGATCCAGGTACTACATGTCTCCCTAGCCTACATTTCCTACTGTCTTGTCATTCAAAATATATATATTTTTTTCAACACTGTTTGAATATTTGTGTGTTTGTCCATGTGTGTACTACAACACAGGACTGGCCTGGTATCCTGCTCTTATCAGACTTTAGGAACACCTTATTCCAAAGACAAAGGAGTCTGATATCATGTACTATTATGTTCCACTCAACCAGGCTACTTGTAATCAGTT
Source organism: Umbra pygmaea (assembly GCA_016801145.1). Classification (NCBI taxonomy): domain Eukaryota; kingdom Metazoa; phylum Chordata; class Actinopteri; order Esociformes; family Umbridae; genus Umbra; species Umbra pygmaea. The sequence continues at coordinate 48,450 of JACXGM010001760.1, read as the reverse complement.
TAACTGTGTGGGCTGGGTTCCAGCAGCTGATAAACATACCTGATGATTATTATTCCACACGTGGACCACAGATCAAACCATCTGGTATGGTGAACATATGATGGAATTTCATCTGAGGTGCTCACATCTGGTCAATTTCATTGTGTATAATTGGAGAGAGGTCACCTCTGCTATCTTCATAATAACTGGCACAGCGTCGACCGGGGTGAACCGATATACTCATGAGTGTGCCATGCACGTCGCCCTATAGCGCCTCCTTGTGCAAGCAGTGGTCACAGAACTGGTGAACGTGTGGACTCGAATGAAGCATGTGTCAAACATCGACCGTGCTGCATTTGCTATGGAGTTGCAGCAATGAGATTTTTTAAAACTAAACAAAATAATTGTGTGTGAAAAGGGAAAAAAGTAAAAACATAAAATAATAGACCTCCCTGCTTCCATATACGCTCAGGATTTTTGGTGGATGGGACAGATTCTTAGCCTGACTTTTGGCGGACAACTGTGTTCTTAAACAAATCGGTGTAAACTACAACATTATCCTGCAACCAACTCCCAGGTTGATAGGCCAGGGGTTTTAATCAACTCCCAGGTTGTTAGGCCAGGGGTTTTAAATCAACTCCCAGGTTGTTAGGCCAGGGGTTTTAACCAACTCCCAGTTTGTTAGGCCAGGGGTTTTAAATCAACTCCCAGGTTGTTAGGCCAGGGGTTTTAACCAACTCCCAGTTTGTTAGGCCAGGGGTTTTAAATCAACTCCCAGGTTGTTAGGCCAGGGGTTTTAAAGGAGAATTCCGGGCAATATCAAAACGTACCTCTGTTGTTTGCATATCGGAAGTGCTGTCCGTAGCGTTAATAACTCAAACAATATGTATTGCCAAAACCGTGTTTACCTTTTGCTGCCAGTATACAACCATTACGCATTTACGGGGCAAGTTAAAAAGCGTGCTTTGAGCCACTAAACATTAAAATGTCAAAATGTCATTACTAGTCCATATCCATATGCACTGATTCCTTATAATGAACACAGCGAGTTTGAACAAATGAGTTTGTCTACATACCTCTGTTAACTTCTCATTTTCCAGTGAAGTCCACATTAGTCGATTGTCAAAGTCATACAATGCAATATTCCAAAACAATTTTTTTCTGTTATATCCATAAATTACTTTGATCAGGTGTAAACTGACACTTGCCTTCACAGTTCCCAAGAGTTCAAGAGTTATCGCGCATGAGCAGAGGTAACTAAGCAACACTGTTGACTCAGTCGGTAAGCTGCCAAGGATCGGTGTCAGGTTACCTGGCCGACTACATTATTTGCACATAACCACCGCAAATAGTTTTTTTGGGGGAAACAATACGTTTTGGAATATTGCATTGTATGACTTCGACAATCGACTAGTGTGGAGGTATGTACACAAACTTATTTGTTCAAACTCGCTGTGTTCATTATAAGGAATCAGTGCAAATGGATATGGACTAGTAATGACATTTTGAACATGTTTCGTGGCTCAAAGCACGTTTTTTAACTTGCCCCCTAAATGTGTAATGGTTGTATACTGGCAGCAAACGGTAAACACAGTTTTGGCAATACAGATTATTTGAGTTATTACGCTATGGACAGCACTTCCGATATGCAAACAACAGAGCTACGTTTTGAAATCGCCCGGAATTCTCCTTTAAATCAACTCCCAGGTTGTTAGGCAAGGGGTTTTCAACCTTCTTTGTTCAGGGACCCCCCCACCCTAGCCATTAGTCAATCCAGGAACCCCCATCATATGTTTTCCCATGTAGCTGACTTGGACAATGTGATGAGAATGTAATTTGGTTTAATAATAGTTTTATAGTATTATATTCACACACCTTTTTACATTTGTCTTTGAAAAACCTTGTCCCTCACCTTTGACACTGTGAACCTCCCTGACTTCCTCAATAACACCCAACTAACCCGACTCTTGACAACATGTGCCCTAGCGGTGACGGTGGTTAAGACGCTTTACTCCGTCTCCACCTACATGCCTGTCTCCTTAGGCTATGCTTCCCACTGTTCTGCCATTACAAATAATAATTTCACACTAGCCATCATAATTCAAATGCACACAACTACAATTGATGGAGCGTATAAAAAGGAAACACAACACTGCTTTAAATTCACTACCACTATAAAGTTCTGTATTAATCTTAAGGCCTTAGTCACTACAGCAGAAATATAGACTTCATAGAGAAAGCGAGAGACAGAGAGAGACAAAGAAAATAAAGAAAGAAATTAAAGAAAGAAATTAAAGAAAATACTGAAAGAAAAAAAGGAATGAATAAAAGGAAAGATAGAAATTAAAGCCTGAAAATCAGTTATGTAGTTTAGAATTTTCAAACATATTTGAAAAGATGTAGCTCTGATGAGTCTGTAGTAGCCCTGCAAAACATATTAAACTCACAGGTCTCACTGGAGTACTGTTGTGTATGTGTGCGTTTAATTAATCATTTAGAGTGGTGCATCAGTGAGAGTCTACTCTCCACTATAATCACCCTGCCCCCAGGTCGGTCCTTAATAACCAGCAGCCAGAAGCCAATTCGCACAGCAACAGAGAGATAGACAGACACATTATATCGCCAAAATTATGTGGACACCTGACCATCAGTTTTTGGACATCCCCTTTCAAAACCATTGGCGTTAATATGAAGTTGGCCCCCCTTTCCGCTGCCACTCATCTGGGAAGGCTTTCCACAAGATTTTAGGGGGAGTCTGTGGGGATTTGTGCCCATTCAGCCAAAAGAGCATTCATGAGTTCGGCCACTGATGTTGGATGAAAAGACCTGGCTTGCATTCACCATTTCAATGAAGGTCAGAGGTCAGGGCTCAGTGCAAGCCACTCAAGTTCCTTCATGTTTCCTTTTGCAACCACAGTTGGAATCATTAAATAGCCTCCTAAAGGATCTTGATACCTTTTCAAACATATCTGGATTCAAATCGAATTACGTAAGTGTACTATATTACGCATTGGAGCACTAAAAGATTCACATTTTACATTGCAGTGTAGATTACCAATAAAGTGGGCTGATAGGGAATCGGGGATGTGGCTATACTGGGTATACATATACCATATGAAAGATCGAGTTGTATTCAAGAGAATTATTTAACAAAACTAGCTAAAATAGATCAAATATTGCTACCCTGGAAAGGACAGCACCTAACTATTTGTGGGAAAATCACCTTAATCAACTCTCTAATTATATCACAGTTTACTTATATGCTTATGGTTTTGGCTACTCCCAATGACATGTTTTTTAAACTATATGAACAAAAGATATTTAACTTTATATGGAATGGTAAACGAGACAAAATTAAAAGGGCATACTTCTATAATGAATATGAATAGGTCAAAAGCTATTGAACATTAAAGCTTTGGACCTTTCATTAGAAGCATCGGTTATACAAAAGGTTTACCTAAATCCTAATTGGTTCTCTAGTAAGCTAATAAGAGTATTTCAACCATTGTTCAGTAAGGATCTCTTTCCATTTATACAAATTACAACTGACCATTTTCAGATATTGGAAAAGGAAATCATTTCTAAGATGTCGATATTTTTCAAACATGCCATGAAAAGTTGGTTGCAATTTCAATTTTATCCACCTGAAAATAGGGACCAAATTTTACAACAATTATTGTGGCTAAATTCACATATACTAGTTGATAAAAAGCCTGTATACTTTGACAAGATGTTTGGAAAAGGAATATTGTTTGTAAATGACATTATAAATGAAGCCGGTGGAGTGATGCCTTACATACAGTTAACACATAAAACAAACATATGGAAATTTTTGCTCCCTACAAAAATACAATCAACTAACTGCAGCAATACCATATACTTGGAAGAGGAAAGTACAAGAAGGGAAAAAGTCTGATCTTGTTTGTCAACCATGTATCAAAGATCTCACATGCATGAAGAAAATACGGATAAACAAAGAAATATACCAATTCCATCTAAAAACAAAAAAATTGGTTGCTGTTCCATATAAATTACAAAATAGCTGGGAAGAAATTTTTGATGTTCCAATCCCGTGGCATAACGCTTTTGGATTAATACGCAAAACAACACCAGACTCAAAAATTTGAATATTTCAATTCAAATTATTATATAAAATACTGTCAACAAATAGAAATCTATAGTAAGTGGGGAATTCAGTCTTCCTAACTCTGCAGATTTTGCTCCGAGGAGGCCGAATCTATAGATCATCTTTTTTGGTACTGTCCATATGTAGCATGCTTTTGGTCACAGGTACAAGAACGGATGAATAAATACAATATTTATCTTGAATTAACTTTACAAATATCAATACTTGGAGACTTAAAATGGCATAGTCAGACAATAAATAATATGCTAATTATTTTAGCAAAAATATTTATCTTTAATTCCAAATTGGTGGATTCATTGACAATAGAAAGGTTTCATAATTATGTGAAGCATCACAGAACAGTAGAAATACATATGGCAAATAGAAACCGAATATGGCTGTGGCTAAGAGATAGATGGACAATATTGAACTTAAATAAAGAGTTGACCAAATAAATAAATAATGATTGAGGAAAATATAAAATGTATAAGCTAGAGCTAAATGTTAAAATGTCAAATGTAATCGGTCTCAACTATTGGTCAGGTAAATATAGACAGCAATAATATTAAAAAATGTGGGATTGGAAATGATGCATATTTTAGAACGAAGACAATACATATGTCGAATACTTAAGCTGATCCTTCCCATAAAAAAATGAAGCCACTCGAGTTCCTTAACCCCAAACTCATCGAACCGTGTCTTTATGGACCCCACCATTAGTAAGGGTGTCCACATACCTTTGGGTCATATAGTTCATATTACATATCATGATAGATGGATGGATAGACAGATTGTCTCTGTCCCAGCAAAATTAATAGACTATTAACATCCATTTACAAAATGGAAAGCACTGCTGACAATAACTACTCCCAAGAGAATGACAACTGACACAAGGATGAAAGGCCACGCACACGGACACACACACACTCACTCCTGTAATATGGGGAGATCCTGTGTACAAATTCTGATAAATATAAAATCCTGAACACACAATTCCTCCAGTCTACTGGATCTGACACTGAGCCCTAGAGCTTTATTGTTTAAACAATGTATTAATTTAAAATATTTAACCTCTGTTCACAAACCTTAATTCTGAAAAGTAAACTGTGTGTGTGTGTGTGTGTGTGTGTGTGTGTGTGCATGTGAGAATACAGCTTTGATTGAACTGAACTCTTAATCTCTTTTTATTTTCCCAGACTCAAGATTACCCAGCAGCCAGCTCCCTCAGCCCACTTTTTCAAATAGCTAAACCGGGCTGAAAAAGATGAAAACAGAAGAGGATAACAAGACAGGCAGGGAGGCGTGTTGGAGGGGGTGAGAAGCACTGCAGTGTAATAGTTTGTGTTGCCATCAACAGACATGGCTGCCCTAGCCAGACAGACAGAGGAGAAAGTGAGAGACGGATTGAAATAGAGGGGAACAGCTGACCTGTAACCCTGTTATCCTGGTGTATTGTGTGTGGACAATGTGGTGAGGAATCAAAGAGACGCCTAAAGCCTAAGGGTTATATTGATATTCTCATTAGACGCTTGAGTAGGCAACACACAACCACAGCTACAAAAACATATCCATACATGCACACAAATATATATACAGAAAACAGGACAGACTGAAAAACGTTCCTTATGTTTTCAGTTCTGACAATGCACGCATTGCGCGGCAGAGCACATGCAGGCACCGAACAACACGCTACATCTTCTCTGAAAGCACTTCTGAACTGAATGGACCCAACGGTAAGATAATTGGCCTGACTTATAAACTCTACCAAGAACACATCACTTTTTGTTAGGAACACTTTAGTGAAGTGTTTGTGCGTGGTACTGTAAACACAGTACTGCAATGTCTTTTATTAATAATTTTTTTCACATGTACAATTCCCCTTTAAGCCTTGCCACATCAGCAACCAATCACGGATGTTGGATGTTTGAATATCGATCGCATGCTTCCTCCAAGAATGTGACGCCAAGCCGCTTGATTCTAATCACAATGCTCATCCAACACGGAAGCCTTCGGTCAGCTCATGGGCAGGAGGCATGCGTGTGCACTGGTGACAGGGTTTCTAGGCCAGCCTGGTTTTCAAATGGCATCAATGCCTGATATGAACACTGGCCATTACATCGACTCAATATTAACATAAATCATCACATTCAATTCCACAGGTAGGAATACGTTTCATAAACAGACAAAATATCCTGTCAGCTCTGAGCCTATTTTATGCCAAGTCAGCTCTGTGATACAGAAAATCCTTCAGTGTGTGTGCATTTGTGTTTGTGTGTATAATCCCAGGCTCTGGTGATCACTATTCCCAGCTGGCATATCAGTCAGTTTTTCAATGTCTGTTCTCTTTAGGCTTATCTGTAATCCGATGGGGATAGCTGAAGTTGTGCCAACGAGTATTCTACCAACAACTTCACAATGTGAGTATATCAAATGACAACCCTGTTTGTGTTAACCTACAGATCTGTAGGTTCTTCCTCCCCTTCTTCTAGTCTACACACAGCCTGAGGACACAACAGCGCAGCACTCTCTGTTCTACAACTCCATGGCTGTAACCCTTTCCTCCTTTTACCAGAAAGATCCCAGTTCAAAGAATAATGGATAACCCCTTATCCTACACAGTAGCTAACAACGCACAGAGCTTAAGAAGTATAGTACCCGGTGTGAAAGTTAGTGAGATCAGTGCAACCTTCAAAAGAAAACTATTCTCTCCATGTTTAACTTTTTGGTCAAAGGGTAATGTCAATCATTCGTGTCCTGACATGAAATTCTACTTGTGTCTCTTTCGTGAGTTGGCTGTGTGATCAACTCTCTTTCCACTCCATCCAGTGAGGAAGTAACTGAGTCCCATTTTGGTTCATGAAACAAGCCTTAGACTCTCAGGCCCTAGACTCTCAGGCCCTAGACTGTCAGGCCCTAGACTGTCAGGCCCTAGACTGTCAGGCCCTAGACTATCAGGCCCTAGAATATCAGGCCCTAGACTCTCAGGCCCTAGACTCTCATGCCCTAGACTCTCAGGCCCTAGACTCTCAGGCCCTAGGTTATCAGGCCCTAGGTTATCAGGCCCTAGGTTATTAGGCCCTTGACTATCAGGCCCTAGACGCTCAGGCCCTAGACTCTCAGGCCCTAGACTCTCAGGCCCTAGACTCTCAGACCCTAGACTATCAGGTCCATTTTCAAAAAACATCTCAATTTCCATCTGATGTGAAATATTTAATAGTGTAATTTTTGCAATTGGAGTACCAAATAATGCATGTTGAGTTAAACCCAGAAGAGTCTCTAATCTTATAAAGAAAATATACTAAGCCTTCATTCTGGCAGCATTTAAAATGAACTCCCACACCATCAGTATAGTTCAAACACTGGAAGCCTAAACACTAAATAAGGTGCCTTGTGTCAGCCCTATTATCCAAACAAACTAAGACATACATTAAAACCTATGTGACAAATTAGAAAAATGTGTCTTAACAGTGCTGGTAGCAGACACCATGCTGGAAAGCCCAAGGATGATGTACGTCCCCCAGGTGAGAGGAAGGCTTCATTAGCAGAGGTTGTCTGATATCATATCTTTACCCATTCCCTCAGGTGGTGCCTGCAAAGCTAAGGTTGTCAGGTGAGTGAGCGTGCTGTCACACGTGTTTACCAACCTCACTTCCTGATTGGACAAGCAGTTTGGGAATAACAGAATAGCTTGCCACAGATTTATTAGAGGAAAGATTGCCACAATCTTAAAGACAGACAGGGCCATATATTACAATGAAAAACTATATGAATGTAGGAAATGTGGGCTGTTTTTTGTCTTGAACAAATTTATGTTTCAATATTGATAATTGTACCTCTCTAACCACAGAAACCAAATTAAAACAATATGTGATGGTAGGGGTTGAAATCCTTTTCCTTTGAAGTAGAACAAACCTCTAGGCTAACCACACACACACACACACACACACACACACACACACACACACACACACACACACACACACACACACACACACACACACACACACACACACACACACACACACACACACACACACACACACACACACACACACGCGAAGGCATAGCCAGCTTGTCCTCATCTATAATTAACAGAGCCAGGGCAGTTTTATCTTCTGACAGTAGCTGCTGGGATTAATAAAGCTAAGACAACAGGAGGTAAAATAAAAAACTTAACCAAACAGTGGCTCACAAATTGACTATCTATTGGTTAACCAAAGTGGAGTGTGTCTGGTCAGTTTATGGCTGGGAGGTCAAGACAGTTTCAATCTCAATTAATTCTCAACTCCTAAAGCGGGGACTTGTGCGTGAGACAGAAAAAGCAAACCCAGATGCCAAACACAAACTTTATAAAGAAAATGTTTGTTGTAATCAAATGCCTTTGAGTGTCATTTCTGCACAGATACCAAACCGGGAGGAGTCGAGACAGTAAGGGGGGGGGCGAACAAGGGGAACAGAAAGAGAGATCTAGATATCGAAAACAAAGATTGAGTGGTGGGGAAACTGGTGAGATTCTGGTAGTTACCCTGACAACCGAATGGAATGACAGCAAAACTAGGCAACCCTCTCCCAGTAATCCCCACTGTAAAGTCTAAGTGTAGACACCTATCACTCAACACACTGATGCCTTAATTATTTACTTACAATCCCTTCTAGCCCTGCCCTCCCTCTGTCTCCCGGTAGGCACATTTCATTGATTTGTATTGATTAGTGTTTGGAAAGTATCTGGAGGTTTGCAGGCTCTGAATGAGGAGCTACGGAGTAGGACCCATAAATTTGTGCCCAACCGTGATTGAATTCACAGACGCCTGGCCTGCACACAAGGAGGCCCTCAAGAGCAATGTGTCGAAGTAAATGTGCACAAATACTTACCCATCTACACTAGGCTGCAGAATGTCATGACCAGGATACGAACACTGGCCACCGTGATTCAGTTGTGCTGCGAGGCAGCGAATTAAACCCCATGGAGTTCTGTCAATAGTTGTTATATTGAAATCCTACTTTAGTTTCTGAAAAGATAACAAACCAAACAAGCTAGCCAGCCAACTAGCTATGCCTGTTGTCCAAAAGCTAAAACTTCACACATCATTCAATCTAATAGGCTACTCACATCAACTACTAACTTTAATCGGAATATATAATATTGTATCAACTGTGAAAACACAGTTTCATAATTTAAAACAAACATTTATGTAAACTATGATGCCCATTCACAAGAATGCACTTCTACATGCACACACATGTGCGTGCACATCCACACAAACAGCTGTAAATTATTTTTTATCCCTCAGGCAGTAAAACTCCTGTATTTACCTGAATGAAGCATGCTGGGAAAAACACAGGTTTCGAAACTAAGCGCCCAAGGGCAGAGTTCCAAAGGGTTTGCTAAGGAAAAGAATCCCATAATTATCTTTATCTCTTTCTATACAACTCTTCTTCATGTGGCACATACTGTAATACCAAAAGGGTGTTAAGCAAGAAAGCCCTGTTTCAAGTTAGAAGACAATTCAGAAATGGCTAATTGTCCTAATAAACTCCATGTTAAACACAGAAACTAATAACAGATTATCCATAAACAAACTGGATGACAAACACATCAACACATGCATATGCACACTTTGTAGCTACACTCCTTTCAACCACAGGACTAACATCCAGTTTAACAAAGTGACGCAAATGCGGAAGTGCCTTAAACCTGCATTTTATCTGAATTCCAGCTGGGGGCGACGTGTGGTTGCAAAAGAGCTCGGTTTCTGTAAAGTCTATGAGAAGTCAGAATTTTCTCAATTTATTTATTACCTCAGTAAACATTTTCATACTGAGTTTATGGTCTCAATTGCTAATTTTAAGTCTTCTGCAATACAGAATGATGTTAATTTTTTCAATTATGGTCTTGTTGATTTTAAAATCTGAGAAATAGCAGGGGGTGTTTTAGGGAGTGGATATGATGTGATTGACATAGACTGTGCCAGTGAACATGTGTAACGTAACGTAATGCGTAAGAAACGTTGCCAACTCTCAGCTAACGTCGCAGTCAGATACCGCGTCTCGTCTAAAATTGTCATATCCACAACCAACATGGCTGTGCTTGTAACGGCAAACTCGACAACTCAAATCAGATTGTCATAAACCAATGGGTGACGTCACACATATTACTTCCAGTAATATATATGGTCTATGCTTTCAACGGTAAGCTGACCTGTCTTTGATGTGTACTAACAGTAGTATACTAGCATGAAATAGGAGGCGGAGCATAATATTATTTTTACAAATACTAACTAAACACACAGCCAAAGTCGAATGCTGCTAGTTACAACTTGTGTGTGTCGGTTTGTGTGTTTGTGTGTCATCATCAACTTAATAAACCAAAAATAACATCAAAGTAAGGAATTTCATAATATCAACGCCAGGTTGCAGATGGCTAAATCTAGGCCACATACCTTCAAACCACAACACATGTCATGAAAATATAGGGCATGTGTTATAGAGCGAGACCCTTCACAGAGTGAAGGGTGTATTTCCTTGCTCAGCATTCTCTCCTATTCCGTCTTCATAGATGCTTCCAGCTCGGGGTCTCTCTGCCTGGGCATCAGGCCAACCTAGGGTGTCCAACCACACTTATGAATGAGAGGGTGACTGGAGCCTATGAGTCAAACGCTGCATTCCACTCCAGTGTGCTTCCATTACTGAGCAGGCAGACAGTTGTTTTTAATGTATCAGCATATATTCGATTTTTGTGAAACAGGATAAACGTACAACAGGGCATTGTTCTGAAGAGAGAAGCTGACGTCTGTCCATAATAGGCCTTTTAATATTATGAACATGTACACTTTAGTTGAGGTGTTAAACAAACAAAACTGTGGACGAGTTACTAAATCATGACAGCTGTATCTTAAATCCAAAATGGACTGCAGATCACAGTGAAGAAATCGACAGTTTCTAAATAAATAAAGAGGGCTCAAAAATGACTGGCACCCCTGACTGGCAATGTACAAACCTTACTTTAAAAACATAAACAATATCATTATACAGAAACTCAAAATACTGTGAAAAACACTGTACTTTATTAATGTTGCAATGGAACCAAACAAACTCATACAATTATTTAACACAAATATATTTGACAAAAATCAATGTTTCATAATTATTTGTACTCCTTATTCAGCTCTGGCAAGGATAACAGCATGGAGTCTTTTCCTGTAATGTTTGACAAAATTAAGGAACACATTTGGAGGGATTTTGGACCATTCCTCTATGCAGATTTCAAGATCCTACACATTCTTGGGTTTGCGCTTATCATCTGCCCTCTTCAACTCAGCCCACTGGTTTTTGATTAAGTCCCAAAGAAGCCGTGGTTTTGGAAGTGGCGTCTGATGGTACTTTTTTAACCCTGGTGACCCCAAGATGCCACAAAGGCCTACAATTCTTTTACAGTGATTCTTGGGGATTTTGTTGTTTCTCTTACCATCCTCCTCCCTATCCTGGGGGGCAAAATGCATTTGCGTCCTCTACCCGTGATGTTTTCAACTGTTTTATATGTTTTAGAATTTTGTTTATAATTGCCCTGACACTCAGTGGTATATTCAATCATTTGTGGATACTTTTGAAGCCATTAACAGATTTATGAAAGTCAATTACCATCTGTCTCTCTTGAACTGCCAGTTCTTTAGTTTTCTTCATGTGTTGAATGACAAAGAGATATTTCATGCGTGTTCCCTCATTTTTATACCCTAGTGTAGGGGTCTCCAACCCTGTTTTTGGAGAGCTACCATCCAGACTGTTTTCACTTCAACCTCAATTTAGCACATCTGATTCTACTACTTTTAGCTGGTTGATAAGCTGAATGTGGCTACATTATTTGCAGTTGAAGTGAAAACCTACAGGATGGTAGCTCTCCAGGACCAAAGTTTGAGACCCCTGCCCTAGTGGAACAGGAAGTGATATAATGGCTCAATATAGTTCCTTAAGGCTTAAATTAACTTAAATAAGTGGACATGAATTCCTGGTTTATTTCTGGTAGATGTTATTTACAATAATCTTTAATAAACCTTGATTGGTGGACAATGGAGAACATTTATTTTTTTATTTAATCAGTTAAGGATTTTGGTTGGTTCCATTGACACATTACTGAAGTACAGTATTTCTCACATGTTGGTACAAATTCCTAGGAGTCTGGTTAGACTCCTCACTCTCCTTCCAGACCCACATATATATATATACATAGGCCAGTGCTAGGCCCTGATGATTTATGTTGTGTTACATGTATCCTATGAAGTGTGGCACCATCCCCTATTCATCCAGAGCATTAGTCAGGACTCATATATATATAGGAAGGGATTAGTAGTTCTAATTATGAATTAATGTCAGCCGGTGGCTGTTAGTCGCTTTATATGCTCTCGGTGAACGAGTGGCTGGCGCAGTACATTGATGATTGTCACTATGGTTTGGTTATTGTCAAGTTGGTAACTGACATCCGGGAGCTGTACATATTCCATGTAAGTTCTGAAAAGTGTGTAGTTTAGTTTGAGTGTTTTACGCATACGCTCTGTATATACATTTGTAGCTTCAGCGTCTATGCAGCTGCAAGAGCATAGTATCTACCATACAGCAGGTGAAATAAATATTGAACACGTCACAATTTTTCTCAGTAAATTAATTTCCAAAGGTGCTATTGACATTAACTTTTCACCAGATGTTGGTAACAACCCAAGTAATCCATAAATACAAAAAAATAAGTTCAGAAATTAAGATATGTGTAATAATGTGAGATGACACACAGAAAAAGTATTGAACACATGAAGAAAGGGAGGTGCAAAAAGGCATGGAAAGCCAAGCAATACAGCCCTAAGTCAGTGCAAATTAATATCAGCTTGTTCAGTCCCAACTGATGGCCTACTAAAAGGTCTCATTGCCAAGGTGTCACACAAGACACATCTCATGATGGGTAAAAGCAAAGAGCTGCATGTCTCAAGACTTTTGCAACCTAATTGTTTCAAAACATAATTATGGCATTTGTTATAGGCGCATTTCTAAGCTTCTGAATGTTCCAGTGAGCACTGTTGGGGCCATAATATGGAAGTGAAAAGACAATCATTACATCATACATTTGCCTCGACCAGGTGCTCCTCGCAAGATTTCTGACAGTGGAGTGAAATGAATAATCAGAAGAGTTGTCCAAGAGCCAAGGACCACTTGTGGAGAGCTTCAAAAAGACCTGCAATTACCAGGTAATGTTGTCTCAAAGAAAACAGTAAGTAATGCACTCCACCATCATGGCCTGTATGCACGCTAACCACGCAAGACTCTATTGCTGAAAAAAGCATGTTGAAGCTCATTTAAAGTTTGCTGCACAACATTTGGAAAAGCCAGTGAAATACTGGGAGAATATAGTGTGGTCAGATGAGGGCAAAATTTTACTGTTTGGATGCCATCATACACAACATGTTTGGAGGAGTAATTGCACTGCACATCATCCTAAAAACACCATACCAACAGTGAAGTTTGGAGGTGATACCATCATGAAGATTAATAAAATTGAAGGGGACAGAGATGTAGCTATCACAAAATTAAACATCTTATGCAACTTGATGGGACAAGAGAGGTTAGTCGGAATTATTCAGCAGGTACCTAACTAACATAACGACGTTAGCTAGCTAATGCAGCACATTTGCTAGTAGAATAAGGATGTGTTAGCTAATTTGCTAAACTAATGCAGCAGAAACATTGATAGCCACCTGACTTTTAGATTCTCAATTAATGTAAAAACAACAGAGAGAATGTATATTTTTTTCAGAACATAAAGCACTATTCACTCATTGTTAACCTAAGACTTGGTACTTGACTTGGATCTGAATGAAGTTACTTAAAGACATCTCTGGTGCCTTGTCTTGGCCAGGTCATGATTACAAATGAGAAAATGTTCTCAATCGGATTGTCTGGTTAAATTAAGGTAAAAATAAAAAAAATAAGAAATAAAAATGTGTATTTTCTGTTTTTCTTTATAATTGTATGGTTTATATTTGTTACAGTATAGTTTGTGCATTGCCAGTCAAGTAATTTTGGAGCCCACTGTATATTTTGTCTATATTTGTTTTGCGATTGCTAGACCTATATTGTTGCCATTTTGAATAGTCCTGACTGAATGTAGGCAGGTGTCAGACTGCAAATTTCAACAAAAGCTTTGTTTTGATTCATAATAAAAGCCTCCATGCTAATATTAAGATGAAAAATCACAGACAGGCCAAAACAAAACAAAGTTAAAAAGTTACTATATGTATTTTGCTTTTTAATTCTGCTAAATTTATGTGAAATGTAATTATTAAGGTAATAACAGCAAGTTGGGAGTAAACATTAACAGTGATTTAATTTCACCATTCTTTAACGAGGCATGTTGATTAAAGCTATAGTGCGGGACTTTTACATGTAAATGAAAGTCTGTTACATTCATGCCCTTGCCAAACCAGAACACAATGTTGATTAATACTATTGCCGCCAGGTCAATCTTTCTTAATTTTGGCAGTGTACAGTGTTTTGAAATCTGATGTTTGTGGCGACATTCCTACCCTAGACCACCAGTAGTGATGCATTTTATGTCAACTAGCAATGATTTGTTTACCAGAGCAGAAGAGGGGAGGAAACATTGCGAAGGAAGGTGTATGCTAACGTTACAGCAACTAGGAGTATGGCGGAGCCTACTGTGGAATAACCCAAGAAGCGTCTAAGAAAAATGTCTGATGCTCCAGATGAAAAAGTAGCTTGCCGTTTAGACAAAGGATTACAGACTAAAGGAGAAAGCAAACTATGCATACAGTCATAAACTCGGATCAACAGTATTTGTGTAATTACTTTCAATGCCAGAATGGGGAGAGAAATAGGTTCTGCACTCCAGCTTTAAGAACCCTGAGAGAATGTTGTTGGTAGAGAAGGAACACTTAACTGTTTTGTTCATGAAAAAACAACAGAGCTTTCACTTTGGCAGTTGGTGGAATACCAGGAACCTTTCGGCCATAGGCTGAGATCATAAACACAACACCACTTTGCCAGGGTTATGTGTAAAATGGTTTGTGTAATAAGCCTTTATAAAAAATATATATTATAATAAGCATAGAATGCTTTACTGATATGATTAGAGGGCTTACATTTTGGCGACACACATCTGGCTACACATCTGGTTCACAGTCTCGCGTGGCCAGACCTTGGGTAAGTTTATAATGTAGCCATTCAAATATCGCGGAAGTAGCCGCCTGGCTTGTGAGACTAGTGCACACTTCACACACACACCTTCCTTTGCCTTCAGGTGTGCATCAAAACTATAACTAAAGCTATAAATGCATCCCACTGAGCAACATATTTGGAAAGAAGTCTATTCAACGTCTTTTCAACCACAAAGACCTCTTTTCAACGTCTTTGCAATCTTAATTGGTAGTTATCTACTGCTTTTTTCATTAGACTACTCTACGATGAAATGATATCCAACGTTTTCAAAGTTTATGGTCAAGTTCTTTTATTAGTATGTAAATGATGTGCAACACGTTCTGATGTTCCTACCAGTGCACCACACCCATAATAAACAACGCATGACCAATGCATTGAGCGCAACATAATTTGCCTCTAGCAACACAATGAAATGAGTACACATCTCGAAAAACAAAAATCAATGGATTCAAATTCATTTTCTTCTTTTCACGTGACATACCACGGTCCCAAATTATAATAAACTACTCGTACAGCAGCCCTTTGTGTTTGACATATAGGATATTCTCTACGGACTACTGACTTGAATCTGTCAATATCAATGTTCAACCACTTTACAGTCGGTGTAAGACATATCCTACTTTTAACATTAATGCGTTAAAAATCCGCGATAACCCTATTAAATGTTCGTATTTGTGCTGCAACAGGTAGGTTTCATCTGGATTTTGCCCGAACCTGAAATGTATATAATTGATAGCAAATATAAAAACAAAAGCTGAAGAGAAATCAAATAAGTGTAACCGTACTATAGCCCATATGTCCTATTGTGCTGTCCTACTCTACTATGACTCTGTTGTATAATCACGTTTAGCGACCATGTCCAATTAGGACTACTTCAGGGGTAGAAGGACCTAACGCAATTGTTCCTTCAGTAGCTTAGCCAACTGTTTATAGCACCTGTATTAATATCTTGTTTTGCTGCGCAAACATTTGTAGAATGTGAAGTCCTGCAGTTTAAAACACCGGGCTGATGTACAAATCCATTCCTGACTGCTTTGAACCATCTTTTTAAAACCAAACAGGAAAATCGAGACAACATCCATATCGATTACACAATAAAATCAGTTCCTTATAGCTTTAGAAATATAAATAAACAACCCTCTAATCGAATACCAGTGCTGACAACTAATGTGACACCGATAGCACAAGTACGATGGTTAGTGAAACGTAGAGACAACTGTTGTTGTTGCTACTATAACAGTGTCTACATTATGATGGTGATATTGCACACTAACACCACAAAAAGTCTAAGGTAGCATATATGCCATACGGAATTTGATTTGGAGCAAGATACTGTGGCAATGATCAAGAACATAATGTTTAAGCCACTGCTGGATGCCATGGGGTATGCAGACTAGAGCTCTTTTCAAGCTGTGTTCGACATGCAAGTCGCTGTCTTTCGGCTGAAGAAGTGAGAAGCAGGACGGCATATTTACCATTTCGCCGCAGATGTTATTGTATCTCTCTACTTCTGATAAACTTGTATCCACAGTGACATCGGCGCGGGGCATAGTCCCGTAGTTGGTCCTTGAATCTTGCCTTTGACGTTCCCCCTTTAAAGTCAAAGTTGCCAACTGTCCATCGTTCACTCCACACACGCCGTCCCTGTTCCAGAGATCTGTCTCAATCACCACCGATGTCTCCCGCCGTAAAGAAAAAAATTGACTACAACTCACTACTGGAGGGGGGGGAGGTGATCTGACCTGCCTGCTTTTAATAAGCCCTATTAAGTTGACCATGTAATTAACGAGTTATTACTATCAATTAACCTCACAAATCAAATAATTATATAAATATATGAAATGTAATTTTTCAATTACTTGCAGCCTATTGTGAAATAAAGAACTAAATAGGATCAATCCTAACGCAGGGGCGTAGCCAGGATTTACGGCCCCATGAAAGAATCTGCATGCTTCCCACCAATATGATCTATCATTATTTAAGTTCCAGGGCCCTCTATCTCTCAGGGCCACCTGCATTGTCATCCCATTCCCTCCTAATCAGATATCAGAACATCAATCATATTTTTCCATAGTTTATACCCATGGTGAGAATTTATCTTTTACAAATGGCAAGCATTCAATTTCTATTACAGTATCTTCTTTAAACTACATTTTTAGGGTCCGTGTGTCATAGTGGGCAAAGTTGCTGCCTTGCAAACTATGTCATGATAGTCAGTGGTTCGAGCCTGACTATGGGATCTCCGACTTTGCCCGGACCTCCAGTGCGTGGCAGTGCAAATTGGCATAGCGTTGCCCAGGATTTGGGATAAATAAATCGGATTATCTAACTTGCCAGGTCGCTCTCCAACAACTCCTTTTGCGCCTGTGAATTCAATTGCAGAAGTATACTTAGTAAGTGTCAATCATCCCACGCATGATCTGACTAATCGTCCGGCTCTTTGACATGTGGTTGGGTGAAGCATGTGAGAAATTGGGAAAATAATAATTAAAAAAATTACGTTTGCGCACAAGGGAAAATGTTCATTGGTCATGTATCATAGGCACAGTGGCCTTTTTCCATTACATAATGTGTAAAGAATGCACAAAATGTACACACATCTTTATAGAGTTCTGTGATCAGGCTGCCATCTGGGTCCATGATATAATCTCACATGGAAACTACTCTAAGGTATTGTGAGTAGGGATTACATTTCTGAGAATTTGGATTTAAAACATTATTCAGAAATAATTCGCATTGTGTCTTCTGAATATTCTCGAAAATGGGTATGCTACAGCATCTCCTAAGGGCAGAGAATAGTTGGCCTTCCTGATATGTGCCTGGATATAATATAATGTACTGATATAATGGCACTCCATTCAACAGTAGAATTGCCCCATGTGGCTGCTTCAATGCATGTTTTCAAGTGTGCTAAATTAAATCTCCCGAAAACTACAGAATAAAAATGTAGTTTTTTAATGAAAGTGCCTTTGGTCCAATCATGTCACCTATGGAAAGAGATAGTGGATACCCCACCATTGCATCCAATGATAAATGTCCCCATTAATAATTTAATAAGAAAACCTATTTTGTATTGTCATCCATTTTTAAAGACACAGTTGGCAGCCCAGCCCCACTGCTGACTAGCGAACGAGTCTAGTAGTTGTGTAACATGCCCAGGGGAGTGTTGTTACTATGCGAAAAGGATCTGTACTTTAAAAAGGTCATATAGTCTGTCAGATCAGCCAGGTAATCTGGATAAAATATTCGCTACCTGGTCACACTTTAAACCTGACCACACACACGCATGCACCCTCACTTGCACACAAAGTTGTGTATTTCTATAAATAAATGCACATTACATAACCTTAACCTAAGCCCTAATCTTAACCTCATTGTAAACCTAACCTCACTAACCTAACTTTAATGAATAAACCCTGGACAAAATACCTAAACCTATCCCATAATGCCTGAATCTTAAAGAAAACTAAATTGTAACCCTGAACCTAATTGTAATTTAGACCATAAACCTAACCCCTAAAACAGAATTGGTCATCCAAGAAGGCCAGCATAATCTCATGAGAAGGGGATTTTTTTGACATTTTACTACCACATGTGAGGACATCTGCTCCTAATTTGATCTGTGAAAACAAAACACACTTACATACAGAGCCACACATACACACATTAATAGCTGGTCTCCCAAAGTGCCTGTGAAAGCTAAGCGCTGGGATAGTGGAATGAGAGCTCGATGGAGTGAGAGAGGGGAAAGAGACAGAATACTGAATGAGTCACTCAGCCATTAATCATTGTGACGACCAGGCAAGTGACAGGCGGACAAACCAGCTTGGAGGGGGGGTGGTCACCTGGCACAGAGGGCACAATGAGGGATGGCATGGATGCCAATGTGGGATCAAAGCTAATCTAGCTCAGGAGATCTTGACAAGGTGTGCAGTGGCAGCCCCTTCAATGATGAGAGTAGTTATGGCTGCTTTATTTTTTACTGCAATACTCAGTGTAGCTGTAGCCTTTGAAAAGATGGAATGCAAGAAACAGGGTGCTCCATCGAGTCCACAAATGTGTGTAGGGGAGCG
This sequence comes from Umbra pygmaea, assembly GCA_016801145.1. Classification (NCBI taxonomy): domain Eukaryota; kingdom Metazoa; phylum Chordata; class Actinopteri; order Esociformes; family Umbridae; genus Umbra; species Umbra pygmaea. The sequence goes on along the minus strand of JACXGM010001760.1, from coordinate 29,058 downwards.
TTTATTCTTTCATCTATCTGGCTCATCCTGTCCTATGAAGATGAAAGGTCAGAGAGCTAGGTGTGTTCTTTAATTTGGAACTGACTTCCGGTGCTTTCATCGGCCCATTTAACTAATCCACTTCTAGTCCATTACCCTGTGTGTAAGACTATTGATTAATTAAATGTGTTTATTTCACAACGAGGAAAGGACCGTTCATTTGGCTGCATTGATTTGGATTGCGGAATGAAGTTTTGTGCCCAGAGAGACCAGTTGTAGAATTAACACACAAACAAGACTGACAGAGGATGATGCACAAATAAGCACACCACTTACATACAAGCTCAAACACCCACATGTACGCACACGCACGCACGCACACACACACACACGGGTACGCTTTGCTCAACAAGCCCAAATTGATGAGCACATTAATCAGAGCCACCCCAGCGAGGAAAATCCATTACATGGCTATCAAATAGAAAACCAATGTTTCTTCCCTGGTCTGCTCTCACTACTCACCTGCTTTTATAATTATACTAAAGTCTTATCCATGTCTTTCTGGGAGCTCAACTAGCTTCAATGTGTTTTCTCATTATGAACACCAAAAATATTTACTCCTCTTCAGTAATTTCTTCTGATTTAAATGCTGTTCAGTCACAGGGAGCTCTGTATGTGTAACATAATATATGTAATTATTATGATAGATGAACCCATTTAGCTTTTTAATAGAGGCATAGGAAATGTTTTACCTTTTGTTTTGCCATCACTTTCAGTTACACAAAAAAGCTGGTATAAAAATGCATGAATGTCAAATTAGTGGGCTTTTAGTTGGTGTATGAGAAGGGTCGCACAGGTAGCTAAAGTTCATCTGGTGTGTGCCTGTACTGTTTATCACAACTCTGCCATTGTCCTTCTTCCCCCGGATGATGCTTGTGTTCGTTCTACCCTTCCTGACCAACTTCCTGTCTCCCTCCTGATCTCCACATCTCCTGGTTCAGAAATGGAATGTTAAAAGATCCCTCCAGACCCCTAAATACCCCCAAATCATGTGTTTCCCACATGACAGGCACTAAAAACAGCTTTTGTAATTCTAAACACGGCCACCGTAAGTATCCAAATTTCACCACAATGACATATTTTACATAATCGTGGTGTTTTTTATTCAGGGGAGGCATTTGGTTAACTTCGTGATCTTTATTTGTCCCGCCCCTGAATGTAGTTGATTTGAGAATAACATTTCTGTAGTGAGTTTGAGAATTATTGTCTTCCATTAACTATATAAATAAGAAAAGTGAGTGAGGGATTTGTTTTTCTAAAATAGCTAGTGCATGTAATGCACTAGAACAGCTCCACTATTTTAACATTGATGAAGTGATATTAAATGGTAATATTCAACCATACATGTTTGAGCCAGAATACAATAATGAAGAATTATGGAAACGGCAAGAGCAGTTGATTCAGGTGAATCAAACTTCTGCAACCGCTTCTTTGGAAGTGGCCACCTATGAAAGCTATTAGGGTGAACTCACACTGGTGGTGATTGAGGAAATAAATAAGCAATGGCAAAAAAGACAGAAAGTGTTAGTCTATAGAGTGGCACAGGGCTCAATTTTTGCTTTCAAAATTTTTGCTTTCAACCATCTCCAGCCAAGAAGATGATTATATGTTTGTTAGATCATCCACGTTTCACATGGACTGATGAATATGGAAACCTACAGTATCCCGAACATGAGCTGGAAAAACCAGCTGGGCCCAGATGACCAAGCACTAGCAGAGATAAGGAGCTGTTTAGGATGATCTAGTGTTTATTGTAAAAAAAATTATCATTTAAGAATATTGCTCAGTCTCTATCAATTGGATAGATGGGTAGTATAGCTGTCTATTAACTTCGGAGGATTTAGTGACCGATTGTATCTGTGAAGGATACAGTGAATGGCTAACTAGCTCAAGCAAAGTCACTCAACGACGGAGTAGCTGAGATAATGTAGGTTAACATGATCTGGCATGTACTGTTTATGTTTATACTTGGATGAACGCTGCATGAAATTAAAAATGATTGTTGATAGAATATTGTTCAGTCTGTATCCATTAGAGCAAGCTAGGTGATATAGCAGTTGATCGACTTTAGAGGATTTAGTGACTGATTGTATCAAGGATACGGTGAATAGCTAACTAGCCCACAGGCTTCTGAACTAATTGTCACAGATTGATGGTGCGCTGGCTAGCTAGCATACTGTATATCTTGTTTTAAACACAGGGTGAGCATCCGGTTTGGCAAATTGACGCAAATGAGGATGTGCCTTAAACCTGCATTCTATCTGAATTCCAGCTGGGGGCGATACGCCTGGTTGCAAAAGAGCTCGGTTTCTGTAATAGTCTATGAGAATGAGAAACATAATATACTTGATTTACCGAAGTAATAATCATTTTCATAATGAGTATATGATCTCAATCGATTTAAGCCTTCTGCAATTTATCATGATGTACATTTTTTGAATTATTGTCTCGTTGATTTTAAAATCGGCGATAAAGAAAAGGGCATGGCTATGGCGTTCGGTTGTACGACAAGACACTGAAATGAGTAGGCAGTTAACTTTTTCAGGTAAGTAACATTACATTTTGTTTTACATTTTGTTTTAATTCCGTTTTTCGTTAGCATCCCTATTAATTTCAGTTATCTACTCAGATTACTCTTCCCTCTCGTCTAAAATCGTCACATCCGCAACCAAGTTGTCTGCGCCCGTCACGGCAAATTCGATGACCCAAATCAGATCTTAAAAAAACCAATGGGTGATGTCACACGTGGTTATATCCAGTAATTATGCAATCTATGGTTTTAAAGGACAATTCTGGCGCAAAATGAACCTAGTGGTTAATAAGAAAAAGAACCTAGAGGTTAATAATGCCCTGTTTTAGCTCGAATAACTAATTAGCTTATAACGCTAGTAGTCGGGACATGAATGAAGTAAAAAGAAATCGCTATTTTATACCACTAACAAGGCTCAAAACAGCACCACACTTCCACGGTAGCATAATGAGGGTCCCTACATGCAAATTGAAGCATTGAGAACTTTGTAAGTCTACAGACATTTTATTAAAAATATAGTTTATAAAGACTGGTCGAGACTGTTTTCCCAAGATGGCGCCTGCCTGTATAGGCGAATGGTACTGTCTTTATAAACTATATTTTTATAAACTGTCTGTACAATTACAAAGTTCTCAATGCTTCGGTTTTGCATGTAGGGACCCTCATTATATCTACCTTGGAAGTGTGGTGCTAATTTGTGACTTGATAGTGGTATAAAATAGTGATTATTTTTACTTCATTTATGCCGACTACTAGCGTTAAAAGCTAATTAGTGGTTTGAGCTAAAACAGGGCACATTCGATTAGCATGAAAACAAATCCCAGAGAACGGTTGACTGCTAACCCATGTGTTATTAACCCCTAGGTTCATTTTGCGCCGGAATTGTCCTTTAATGTATATTGTGTGATAGTAGCGACATCATCTGAAAATCTATCGGTAACAGATTATTGTTCAATCTGTACCTACTGAAAAAAAGATAAGTCATACAGCTCCTAGACAATTTCGTGACCGGTTGTAAATGTTACTAGGTACGGTGAATAACTAACTAGGCTGCAGGATTGGGCTACACTGAACGTTAGTGGAAGCGACTCATAGAGACCCGGCCGAAATGTACTCTTTGTTGTTCTCGGATGCATTGGCAGAGACAACATTGTATATGAGATAAATCATCTATAGTAAGGATTGTAAAAACTATATTGACAAACTGATTTACTTTGGAATTGTCCTTTAAGGTGGAGTTCTAGAATGTGGATATGGACTTCTGGCATGTTTAGGCGAGGAGATACTGTAGGACTAATTCCCAAATCATAGTCCAATGGTGCAAATAGAGGGTATTTACAAGCTTGTGGCTAGTTACATGCAGTGTTGGGTAAAGCTACTTCTCAGTTACATTCCAGTTACATGTTGAGTTCACAAGTTTTGGGAAGTCCCTAATTAAGACAAAATGGTCAGGTAAATTGAGTTCATATCTTAAATGTAACCTATAAAACAAAAAGAAAGAGTAAAGAAAATATCAATCATGGTCACCAGTAAGATATGAACTCCATTTACTTAATCATTTGGTCTTAATTAGGGACTTCCCAAAAGTTGTGAACTCAGCAAGTAACTGGAATGTAACTGTACAAGCTGCTTTACCCAACACTGGTTACATGTCTCCAACACTACTACAGTACTATCCCAGAATTTTCCATTTACTGTAACACAGCTCCAGCACTCATCCTCTATTTACTTGAGTTCAGGATTTGAGCTTTGCTGAAAATTTTAAAAAATATGAAAGCCAAAAGTCCAACATATTAGAACAGAGGTGTGGGTGTGAATACAGTATGTGCTCTGAATTAACATAAGTATCCTACTGGTTTGGTTTGCACTGTTTTCATAACCCCAAAGCTGCACTCTGAACAAAATGGTAAGTAGGTGTGTGTGTGTGTGTGTTTGTGTGTGTGTTTGTGTGTGTTTGTGTGTGTGTGTGTGTGTGTGTTTGTGTGTGTGCGTGTGTTTTTGAAAAGGACAAGGAAATTGTATTTGAAAAAGACTTAGGAACACTGTCTCGTTTTACTATGTGAGTCAGAAAGTGGTCAGGTCAGGTAAAGACAAAAGTCTCATATTGACATTCATGCACACATCTGCAACCACACCCACACGCACGCATAGTACATTGGTGCTAATTTAGCTAAACGTCCTCCTGTCTGATCAGAATGCTGTGGTGAGATCACTATATGTACTGAACAGTAAGTTTGAATCTATGTTCCCAGTGTCAGTTCTATGTGTAGTCAATGTTCTAGACACTCAGTCAGAAAAGATTCTGTGAAGCGCACTGCCCTTGTGTTTTAATAACTACCCACCCATGTCTGTCTTTTGATGGGGGAACTGCCTGTGAGAAAATGAAACCCTCACATCTCCTTTATGTTCTTCCCACATCCTTTTTTTCTTCATCTATTTAATTTTGGCAATTTTCCAGCCAGTCGGTGTCTGCTAATGGCCTGTATATTGCCCCCCCCCCCCCCCCACAGCTCTTACTTCACACATCTGACATTTGTTCCAGCATTAAGCTCTTCCTCGCCACAAATGTCTACTGATTATAGACTCAGTGAGTGTGCACGTAAGAGCATACGCTCATTTGCCAATGTTTCTATGTTGTTTTATAATCAGCCAATAAGTAATCACACGCACACACACAGACACGAACACGCACACAAACATAAAAATGCGTACACACAAACACGCACGCGTTCTCACACACGTGCACACACACAAAAAACACGCACATGCACACAGTGTTGAACTGTGGCCTATTAAAAGGCATGTTGGCACAAGATCACTTGGATGATGATAACTCCAGTTGATGTGGAGGAGTTCATGTGTTTTCCTCCCCTCTCAGATGATCCTCTCTCCCCCTACTCTCCCCCCACCTCCCCTGCTCCCACTAAAGCAGTTCAGTCAGCCAAACATCACACCACTGAGAAACAACAAGGCACCCCCATCAAAAGCACCCCTCATGCTTCTGTCTTCCTGCTCTATTTTAGAGCCCAGAGTGAAACCACAAACCACTCCCACGAGTTGCCTCTTTTGTCCCCTCCCAGCGGGCAGCACGAAGGGCAAATGAGGGCAAATGCAGGGCTGGGGTCGATGAATGGAAGGTGGGGGCTTGCCCTATTCAACATCAGCAGTAAATCTAACTGGACTGTGTAACAGAATGTAATTTAAAAAGAGAAATTGAGCTGCATATCCAATTAACCAAAGATATAACAATCAGAGAGACACATACCAATATATACAGTAGTACAATATACAGTAATGTGCAAAGGTTTTAGGCAGGTGTGAAAAAAATGCTCTAAATAATGCTGTCAAAAATAGACAAGTCAACAGTTTATATTTATCAAGTAACAAAACGCAAAGTGAGTGAACAGAAGAAAGGCTAAATCAATCAATATTTGTTGTGAAAACGCGGCAACTCGGCAGGTAGGTCGGCCCTAACACCTCGGAGAACAAAACACAGCTTTTCTGTGGATTTATGCAGCCTCAGTTGCTTCCCTCTCTTCATGTAATCCCAGACAGACTCGATGATGTTGAGATCAGCGCTCTGTGGGGCCTTACCATCACTTCTAGGACTCCTTGTTCTTCTTTATGCTGGAGATGGTCTTTAATGACTTTCGCTGTATGTTTGGTGTCGTCATGCTTCAGAATACATTTAGGGACAATCAGATGCCTCCCTGATAGTGTTGCATGATGGATAAATATCTAACTGTACTAATCAGCATTGAAGTAACCATTAATTCTGACCAAATCAAACTCCATTTGCAGAAAAGCAGCACCAAAGCCTCATGGACCCTCCACCATGCTTCACTGTTGCCTCCAGACACTCATTTGTGTACCTCTCTCCAGCACTTCAGTGAACAAACTGGTTTCACATTTTGAATCATCAGTCTAGAGCACCTGCTGACATTTTTCTGCACACCACTTCCTGTGTTTTTGTGCATAGTACAGTCGCTTGGCCTTGTTCCACGTTGGAAGTATGGCTTTTTGACCAGAAGTCTTCCATTAAGGCCACTTCTGACCAGATTTCTACAGACAATAGATAGGTGTACCAGGGTCCCACAGTTTTCTGCCAATTCTGAGCTGATGGCACTGCTGGACATCTTAAGATTGTAAAGGGAATTGAGCACGATGTGTCTTTCATCTGCTGCAGTAAATTTCCTTGGCCGACCACTGCGTCGACGCTCAATGCTGCCCGTTTCTTTGTGTTTCTTCATAAGAGCTTGGACACCCCTGTCTGTCTTATGGAGTCTGCCTGGGAGAGACATTGCTGATGCAGTAAAAAACACTGTGTTTAATATAATAGTTTCATCATACACCTGATGATGTGCCTAAAAATTCTCTGAATTTGTGCAAATGTACCTAGATTAATTGATGTTGTTTTGAAGTCAGAGGTTGGTCACACCAAATATCGATTTCATTCAGATTTTTCTTCAGTTCACTCACTTTGCATTCTGTTAACTGACAAATATAAACAACTAACATGTCTATTTCTTAAAGCATTCTAATTTTACAGCATTTATTTCACACCTGCCTAAAACTTTTGCACAGTACTGTATGAGAGAGAGATATTATATAAATATGTAGCGAGATGCAGAGTAAGAGAGGATAGCGTGTAGGAGAGGCTTCTGTTAAAACGGGAACTGACACAACCTCACTAAGGTGACCTCTGATCTTTCGCTCTTTAAAAGCTCTCAGCCCATTGGCTAATTTCCAGTAGGACACTGAGGCTCTCGCAGCTTTCAAACAGAGATCTGATCAGTCGGTCCCAGAGCGAGGGTCAAACATGACCAATAGGACGACCTTTCATCTAAACCTATAGACCCACACAGCCACAGACACAAGACACACAGCCTGGATGCTGACCGGTCTTCTAAGTGTTGTTAAGGTCTATTTTAAGGCATTCTATTGACTAGTAAGGAGCTGGGAAGGAAAAGACATGGCAGACAAAAGGTAGTGGTATTACAGAGAGAGAGAATGAGAGAGATGAGAGAAAGAGGAGGGTAGAAGGGTAGACTGAGCGACTGATGCATTCTGCCCGCTGTGACATCATCACTTACCTGTCAGCAAGCGGTGGCAAAGACTAACACACACAATCATACCAGAGGAAAAATATTATTGGGACAAATATGCTTTTGGAACTCTATGCAGTTCATTTTCAGTCCAGTCACACAAATGATCAGGTGCTGGCTCACAGAGGGTTGACATGGAGGGGAATTTGCGTTGCGTTCTGTGTCTGGATCCTTTGATGCGGCTCTAATCTTCAGCTGGAAAGACAATGTTCCGAACGCAACCGCCTTTAACTGTCGTGAGGGGAGTAGGAGTGAATTAATGAGTGAAACGTATCATGCTGAGACAATTAAAGGAAAGTAGCTCATGTTGTCCCTTATCTGCAGTGTTAGTTTGAAATGGCAGGATTAGAAGTGTTTACCGCGAATAAGGTCAGTTAATTCCTTTCACATGTGTGTTAATTCAAGGTCCCAGAATGATACAGATGTTTCTGCCTTGCAGTGCAGTTGTGCAGTTTTGTCCAGGAGTTTCAATCCTGATCGTGGCTTACTGACAGCCCTGGGGGTCCCCAATATGCGGGGAAAATTAGCTATGCACCATCAATGATCAATGGGCACCAATGTATCTGCACTATATCAGCTTGCACTTCCAGGAACATGTTTGTACACATGCATATTACATACTACCACACACACACACACACACATCTCTCTCTCCCATCATCCTGAAGTTTAAGTGTTTGTGTCAGTGATCTTTAAGACATGCAAATCTACCCGCCGTATAAGCCCTCTGTCTTCTGATCTGTCATGTCAAACCTACTGTGGCTGTAATGGGTGTTGAGGGAGTAGTGTGTGTGTGTGTGTGTGTGTGTGTGTGTGTGTGTGTGTGTGTGTGTGTGTGTGTGTGTGCGTGCGTGCGTGCGTGCGTGCGTGCGTGTGTGGTCCACCTGACGACCGCATGGCATTGAAATTAGAATCACAGTAGGTCTGCTGGGAAAATAACATTGTTCCCATGGTGACAGATGATGATGGACAGATTCCTGAGTGTTTTCATCAACCCTAAATTTGGTGTATGACAAGGCTGGAAGGGGCTATGGTAATATTGGGTGGGGGTTAAATTTTTTATTAATGGACTTGTTTCGCAGTTTCGTTGCTGTTTTCTAGGGAGAAGTACGACCAGATCTCTCCACAGACCAAGCACCATTTATTACAGCAGCCCCGAAACGCAAAGGTAGTGTTTCATCTACTGGGGACGGGAGCTCGGGCTGGTCACAGCAGGCTGGCAGGGTTGGATAAGGCCACAAGAGGGCAGTATCCCCTGGTGTGCATGTAAATGTTTTGTGTGTGTTGGGAAGCTAGCACTAAATGTTTATCCAACACTTTGATTAACAAATACACACCATCTCACTGAGGAACTGATACTCCTGTGCGCACGCACCCGCACATCCACACACATGCACACACACACCACTAATGAGAATATGAAAACCACAACATGTAGACACCAAAGCAGGGATGTTATCAACTACTTATTATGGGAAAAACATGACAAAAGACAGCAAAAGATGCCAAGGCCTCGTCTCTAAGGCAACGGTTTACTTAGGCGTTACCATGGCATCTAATGTCTTGAGGTAAGAGTTAAAAATGACTATTTTTAGTTTATGTACATGAAACGACGTCATGTATCATTTATTATCAGTGTACAAGATAACATTAATATACTAATATACATTAAAAAATATGTCTTATTTAAATAAAAAGTCTACTTAACCTCTATTCTTAACCCAAACTTCACACATCAAATCTAACTCTAATTGTAACCCTAAACCTTAATTTACCCCTTAAACTAAACTTAATCCCGATCCTAAAATTAAAGATTTCCAACTCTCAGAAATGTAGAACCCCATAGCAAACCAAGGAAAATCATGTTGCTAAACCCAATGCTGAGAGAGTGTGAAAAACCCTCCAATTTGTTTATTAAAGCTTGTACATACGTGGAATAGAACACAATAGGAAATATAAGCAAAAACAATTTTTCATTATGAAATAATGTAGCCACATGTTGTCCTAAGATAAAGGTAATAACAGGGATAACACTGAAGAATGCAACCTGAACACTACTGACACACTGCATACCTGCCTCTGTGTCATCTTACTAGGAACAGAAAGAGTCCAGTTGTGATAGTTATGTTGTATAACTGGATTTAAAACACACACAACATACAATGACAGCAAAGCAACAACAAACCACACGTCTGTCAGGAAAACTCTGTCATATACAGAAACATGATGTCACTCGAATACAAAGACATACAGTACAGTCAACTGCCAGAATTATTGCTATGTAATGTCCTTGAAGAGATAAAGGAAGACAAACACAACAGCTCTAAGTACCAAAGAGTATGTACATTATGTACAATAGTCAGCTGGAGAGTAGATAGATATTAATAATGGGATCCACATAACTAAAAGCACAGCACTGATTAATGACTTTTAAAATACCTTCATTCAGCGTTCAGCAGGCAGCATGGTGCAACTACACACACGCACGCAAGGATGTGTGCGCGCGTACACACATACACACACGGGGCAAGAGGCAACACGCCTTACACAACAGCCAACTGCCAAACACAAGCTCCTCCTGCTCAGGTCTGTTACACCAAGTCTGTTAATCTGTTGTTTAACTGAAAATACCAACAAGAACATGTCAGCCTGGAACATCTTTCAGTTTCAACAGAAACTAGCAAACATCTCCACCTGTCAGGTTGGGGTACAAAGTCAAATAACAGCAGACAACATGTGACTACATTAGAGTGAGAGTAACACACACACGCACACAAACAAACAATACACACACTACCTCTGTGACATGGATGAGCGGGATGGTGCTCATGTTCTTCTTCATCGTCCGTCTTTCGCACGGTTAAGAGCCAGTGTGCGTGAAGTCAAAGTTCATTCCTGTGACCGTCCCAAGGAAGTTGAATGGTCATCGAAGTGCTGGCAGCCTTTTAGAGTTACAGCCACTAGTGTGCGTGTGTGTGTTTGAGTGTGTATCTGTGTGTGAGTGTCAGTGTGTGTGTGTATCTGTGTGTGAGTTTGTGTCAGTGTGCCTGACTGTCAGTGTGTGTCAGTGTGTGTGTGTGTCTGTGTGTGAGTGAGTGTGTCTGACTGTCAGTGTGTGTGTGTGTGTGTGTCTGTGTGTAAGTTTGTGTCAGTGTGTCTGACTGTCAGTGTGTGTCAGTGTGTGTGTGTGTATGTGTCAGTGTGTCTGACTGTCAGTGTGTGTGTGTCAGTGTCTGAGTGTCAGGTTTTGTGTCAGTGTGTGTGATTACCCTTTGGCTCTGCTTAAGTCCTTTCTTCCTGTTAGTGCTATGAAGATGTGCCATCACAAGGCCCAGCTTGGAATCCCCTGACAAATCCCCAACATATCAGAGAATACACTAATCTACAGACAGGCGCACAGTCCAAGACACAGAGACACACCCACATGCACTTTGAGCCACTGTTGTGATCCGCACCGGGCGGTATAGAACTGTTGCCGGCCTTCTTGTTCTAGTCCTGTCTTGTCCTGGGGTGTGTTCAGACTTCTGCTCTATCCCGCTGCTGACTTCCTGATGTGTTGGGAGATGCTCCCTTATAAGGCCGTACCCGGTCCCAGCCTCAAGTCTTTGATTCTTATCACGTCCTCCGAGGACGCCCGGGCACGCTTCCCCATGGCAACCACTCAATCATACATTACCTCTGGAGCCAATCAGCTGTCAGCAGCCAGGCCAGCACGCCGTTCAGCACACACGTCATCATTATTTATCCACACTTAGTTTTGGTTGGATTCCTTTTTGGGGGGATTAGGGTGTGTGGTGAGCAAATAAATATAGAAGAATTCCAGCTAAAATGTGTAATTTTGGAAATATTTTCCAAATATTAATGTTTATAAAAAGAAATAGCTAATGTAGTCAAGTCTTAATGTAAAAGTACAAAAGGATGGTCATATGAAATTACTTTATGTTTTTAATTATAGTCAATTTGAGGTGTAGAAATAATAATAACTCCCCTGCCCCAGCTGCAAGAAGAGAGGAGACCAGGAGGAAGAAGAGAGGAAACCAGAAGGAAGAGAGGAGAGCAGGAGGAGGAAGAGCATGTAAACATTAGATAAACAATAGAGGAAGAAATGGAAAGAGACCTGCAATGAGACAGACAGAGAGACAGAGAGACAGAGACAGAGAGACAGACAGACAAATGGACAGACAGACAGACAGCGAGACAGACAGACAGACAAGCTAAGGATGCCAGGGGGCAGAAGGATGTACCTGCTCTAAAAATGTATCCCCTATGTTAACGCTTGATTCCAGCTGGCATCCAAACCAAAACAGCTGCCAAGTCATTAATCCTGCTGACTCAGCTTCACACACACACACACACACACACACACACACACGCACACACGCACGCACACACACACGCACACACACACGCACACACACACGCACAGTAAAGAGATGAAGCGAGAAAATGGAAAACGATGTGAGTCTTCATATTTAACTGTTAAGGGATAATTTCACTTATTTTCACAAACGAGACGTCAAAAACCCTGGTGACAGATATGTAAAACACGCCAAACTAAACCACCCAACCAAAGCTCTGCCCATCAGCCATAACTCACTCAACCATCCTAATTCTCGCTGGAGAGCTGCAAACATTTAATCATCCCCGTCAATTCAAACACATTCTAGGCGATGCATCTCTGTCTGAAGGAGCCAAAACATTACTCAGTATATTGATGCGACTTTAGGAAATGGATTTCAGTACCTCTGGTCTCCATTCTGGTGACTGCGTGACTGGATTTCAAATGAAGCCAGGCCGTTGTTCTCAAATATATACCTGGATGTATTGTAGCATCTGGAACAGTTGCCGACTAGTCACAATGTTGTTGGACATCACCAAACAGCTTTTCATCACGTGCTGTTTCAATGCTCAAAGGCCAAGCGCTCAACCAATCAATTTGTCTGATGCGATCTACTGTAGCAGAGATTTGAGTGGAATGCCAAATGTCAGTCCATGGCACAATAACTCAGGACACATGGCGACACCTAATGGATGGACTAGGCCCTGCGGGTCTTCCTAAGTGACGGACGAGTGAAACATCAATACTTCCTCGCTCCCTTGAAGTCAAAAGCGTAGGAGTGAGTTTGATTATGGGGGGACACATCATATATTTTTTGCTAAATTGTATTATATAGGGGGGCTAGATTACCTGCCTCTAACATTGGAGGGACAATGTGGGCGCAGATGGCTCAGTGGGTAGGGAGTCAAACTTGTAGTCAGAAGGTTGCCAGTTCGATTCCCGACTGAGCCAAATGTCGTTGTGTCCTTGGGCAAGACACTTTACCCTAATTGCTCCCAGGTCGTTGCTGTAAATAAGAATTGTTCTTAGTCAACTTACCTGGTTAAATAAAGGTTAAATTAAAAAAAAAAATTAAAATGTCGTCCCCCCTGCTCCTATGTCCTTGTATGAAGTAACCACTGATCTAACACAATTTTTGGGCTCTTGCTACGAGGGCTTTGCCAATCTGGTCTTGTCAGCTCAGTGAGTGGGTGTTCAAAAACGATTCACAAAGACACAAGGGATAGAGTGTGAACACTGACCTCCGCGTCTTCTTCCTCCTCTCTGACCGCACGGGCAAATAACGTTGAAAGTGTAAACCTTCTCATCTGACAGCCAGGGCTCCTGAAAACAAAGGCAGTGTTACCAAAATAGCAAAGCCCAAGAAAACAAGCTGCTTCTGGAAACATGGATGTTCTTAATAATGTGTGGAAAAGTCCACTGTGTAACTATTGTGTAATAAATAAGTAGATTATTGTGCATTGATCCTTGAACTATTGTCAGAGGTAGTATACAGTTGGTCTACCTTTACTGTACCACCAAACTATGTTCACATTATATTCAGTGGAGAACTATCTGCAAAGTTAGATTGGTAGTACTGGATTGAGGAATTCTCTTAAATATTGCAAACAGAAATGCAATTATGTCAGTTTATCCTGTAGTCCAGTATTTGACCTGAAGAGAGGAGTCAACTCACCTCTCATATTGCAGTCACAGAGTCCCTGGTCGGGGACAAGAAGCGAGAGAGTGTCTGCCTGGTAGCTCCCTGCACACACTGATGTGATGGTCATCTGAAAGCCAGTAAACACAGACGTGCTTCTAATACCTCTCCGTGAAATACTGCAGCCTTCTCTCAGCTCAGCATAATCCTGCCGTCTGCAAACGTGCACACTGTTGTGAAAATACACGCAGGCCAATCCTCTAACACAGTGGTCGTCAAACTTTTCAAACCAATTACCACCATAGTTAACCTATCAAAGTAACACCTACTAGCCACCACCTCAGAGAAAACATCAATAACTATTGTATGAACACCATGTATGTCGACATGTTTTGAGTTTGTTAGGCTTAATTTAGGCATTTTGGTAGCAAACATAACCCACTGTGCACAATAGATGATCAATTACTGTATTCAACTGTTTATATAATCTCAGGAGTGGTATGATCACCCAACGAGCCTATTGTCGTCCGCATTGCTACTGTAAATGCACCTTGTAAGCTTTACTGTACACAGACCCAGTCCTGACCTCCCTGGGGCCTTAAGCAAAATTCTGCCAAGGGGCCCTCCTACCTGAACCATGAGCCATGTAAACCGTTTGCCACTGCCATAGTCACACCCGACACGGCAGTGTTCCCATTACAATCCTCCCTCCTTTAAAACAGTTCATATACTATTATTATTTATATATTTTAGTTCCTTTTGTGGCCCAATCGCCTAGTTCACCTGTAGGACAGGCTGGCCCTGACTGTACAGCCACAACATAATTGATTTATGTTACGATACAATCTATCAAACTCTTTATTTTTTCTACTCAAATGGTGTACCACCACTGGCTGCTCCAAAGTACTACCAGTGGTACGCGTACCACAGTTTGAGAACCAGTGCTCTAACACACTGGAAAAACTCAGAAAAGTTTCATGTCATAATCCCACGCTCTGGACAAATCTCTAAAAAACATTTCAACACAGGTAATTGAAATTCTCACGCTGGATGACGGAGAGCTGCCGTTACTCAGCCAAACGGGTGCGAGTGAACAGTTTTAAATAAACAGTCAGCAATCAGCACACGATCCATATAGACATGATTTTATTTTGAAGTAGAAGATGCTCACAGAAAATTGCACTTATTTATATTAAAAGGTCAGAGGTCAGAGGTGGAAGGTCAGGTGAGGTCACTGGACCCTGGGAGGAACCCACTCATGGATCTTCTTGCTGGTGGTGGAGTAGGGCACGTAGGCCTGGGAGGAGCCACTCACGTTGAACTGGTGGACCTCTGCCAGGAACTTTTTGGGCACGGGGGGATGTGTGGTAGGGGGGTCATCGGTCATACAGTGGAGCCAGCGATGCCTAAGGACCAGATTTCACACAGGGAGTCAGCATCAGCATGCATTTAACAAATAGGCAAGTTCATCTGTGGAAGGTTGGTAAGACAAAGCATCATTAAAAACACTCCAGTCTACAGGTACAGCTGCTAGACGTCCTGCCTTTGCGCGAACACTAGTTAGCATTTGCTTGAGACTATACCTCTTTACTGACTTCACACTGGATGATAATAAATATGGTATCCCTGAGTTGACAGGTCTCTGGAGAGGTAGAAACAGAATCCCCTTTATCTATTAGGAACATTTATACATGAATTGGTGTACTAGGGCGGCAGGTAGTAGACAGCATATAGACAAAATTAACCAACTCTAGTTAAAGTTGACATTTAATATAAATTATGTGTGACCATAAAAGTTCATAAGGACACAATATGTAGGGAATATACAATATATACGGATTTACAGTTCACATAAATTTACAAAACTGTTGGGGTGGTTGATGGTTTATGCTGGACTAGAGTGAAAGATAGTAGCAATGTGTCAGACAGAGCAGTAGACCACAGCTGGACCCATACTACAGCCGTGAATGTGGAGGCAGTGACCCAAACCGCAGTATAAACCTGGGTCACATGATGACCTTTCCAGCTCTTTACCTTGCCCTGGAGTCATGAAAGACCGATGGAAGGTAGGTGGTGGCAACCAATGGTCAGGTTACACCTGCACCGTTTTGACCCAAACCAGAGGGTGATGGAGGACCCGAGGATACAATCATGTTGCATCGATGTTCTGTCTGCCCGTGGGCGTTCTTTGTGAGAACTGTGATGTTTTCCTCCCAACTGAGGCTCAGGGAGAAGACGGCCCCGGGGAATTTCAGTTATCCAGCTAAACTAACAGCTGAGCCCTGAATCTGAACGAGGAGAGGTGTGGGGTGTTCCTGGAGCAACCAAAACCTTCACAGTTTTGTCGGTTTACTTCCAGGTTCTTTGGACAGCATCGAGCCACCAGCTAATCTACCTCTCCATAATTGATGGAACCATTGCTGTCGGTAATGAGACTGACCAGAAGAAGTGTGTCATCTGCAAAACTGTGTAGCTTGACAGATGCATTGTTGGAGGTGTCTTTCATGTAGAGTGAATAGGGGGGTGAGAGCATGTATCCTTGCAGCACTCCAAAGCTGAAGAAAAGTTTGAAATCGATATACTCTGGCTCTCTAAGCTGTAGTTGGTCAAGGATAGGACCAATGACGTGTCTTAATATGTTTTCATGATTACCAAGGACTGTGTTTTGGGACTCAATACCAAAACCCTAAACTTCTGATTTAAGTCACCTGTGCGTCAACTCAATAAAAAACACATAGGACTACAAATCATGCAAATGGTGCTTTATGAAACCAAGTAAGACGTAATGTAATGTACCATTCAGCGGGCACCATGCTACCATCCACGTTCCACATAGTGTCCTTTCCATTCATTTGTGTGGTGTAGATCACCCAGCGGTGACGACCTGGCATGGACAGAAGCAGCTGGTGTTACTCAGTAATTTTACAGGTTTATGAGTCTCGTGGCTGTGCTGGCACGTCCTACACTTTAAACCCCTTAAAAACAATGTGTGTTTTTAGAAAGTTTACATCAAAGCTTAACCAAAAAACATTCTAAACAGGAATGCATATAATGGAATAGTCCTCGGTAACATTACCACCAGAAATAAACACCCCCACCCATCGCCCACCCTGGGCGATATTCACATCGTGATACAATAATGCCCTCCAGAGCCTGTTCGCCTGGCAACACTATATAACGCCCGCTATATAATGCCCGCAACACGAACTCTGATATTTAATTTCAAAATAATAGCGCTAGTTTTAATTCATTGCAATAAACATTGTGAATTTATTGTAAAGCTAGTGAATTGTAACCAAATTCATTTGTATTGTGTAAATAAATAATAATAAAAACACTTGAATACATTTGAAAATAATCCACTAGTCTGTTGTTACCCAAAATACTAATTGTAGCAATACATGAACATGGACCCACTACCTATCTATGCAATGAACAAACAATGATTATTATAATGAATGAGGTGCACTATTATTTTAAAATGAAATATCCGAGTTCGTGTTGCGAGGATAATAATGTTGCCAGGCGAATGGGCTCTGGAATGCATATTGCATCGTGATGTGAATATCGCCCAGCCCTAATTGTTGGTAACACTTTATTTGGATAGTCAACTTGGATAGTCTTATGATTTATTGACTATAAATATAGAATATTGTTAACATTTCAATAGACTATCTACCACTCACTCATACTATCATTAAACATTATCCTACTCCCTAAACCTTCAACTAACCCTTATTCTAAACCTAAACTTAGCAATCATTACATTTGTTTTTAGTTTGTTATAGTGTACGGTACATATCTATAAATCATCTACAGATAGTAATGTTGACTATCCAAATAAAGTGTGACCAAATTCTTCTATGTTTAATGTTCATGCTGGATTAACCTGAATAATAACCATTTGTACTCAATCCATTTTAATTCACACACATGTCAATATTAGTTAATCAATTTTTCAGCAGCTGTCATTAACAATTCTCTACCTGTGCATTTTCTCTAGTCAGATCTGCAGCCGGTGCATAATTTTAAACGGGTCTCTGGGTCTGATGGTTAACTTCAGTCACAGAGTTTGTTTAAAAAACAGTCTATTTAACTAAATGAAATAGACCAATGTGCAGAGTTGGGAGATGCAGCATGTAGTGTGATCAATGTCTCCCATCATCTGATTTCATTCATGATCATTTTTTGTGATTTTGTTTCTTTCCCCAATGTTCCAAATGGTTGGTGCTGCATTGCCTGTATGACAAAAATATACAATCTGGATACGTCCCAGTTAGAAGAAGACTGGCAACACTATTTTTTGTTTGTTTATGGCCCATCTCTAGGTTTCTATGGTCAAGTTTTTCATTGACCTTTTTCTTCAATTGCTATAGTTGCGTTCTCTTTGGGATTTTAGGGCAGGTAACAGTGAAAGCGCTTTGTGACAACTGCTCAAGTAAAAAACTTTATAATATAAATGTGACAGACTGATACATTTTGACTTGATTTACAGCACAAGGTAAATATTGGACAGAGCTGCCTCGTTTCGTTGCGCGCTAGCAACTCCTTGTGGTAGGTTGGGCTTTACCTCCAGAAAACGTCTTGGTTGAGCTAACTATGTTATCAAGCAGAACGAATTGGCGAGATGCATCGCAGGATGCATGTCTAGATTTTGATCACGGGGACGAGATATTAAAGGAAACTATTTGGGATATTATATTATACGAGGATGAACTGCATTTGTGGAACATACTCTGTAATGCTTCCACTAAGCAGGCATTCACGTTTTGTTTGTCATGCTGCCATTTCTATACAAATAATTCTAAAGCCCATTGCTGAAAGCCAGAGTTGACATACTGGATGTTTACAAGTATATTTGTTACAATCTACAAAATACAATACAGTAAAAAAACAAGCAAAATATCTGTGTGTGCAGTGTCTAAATATATTATTGAAGTGCAGTCCTAGTTTTGCTTTTCATATTTTCCTTTTGACCATGGAAAAAACTATTGCAATACTGGCATTCACAGCCTTAATTCCAGTGATATCAAATGAAATACCTTTGATTTATTCCACTAACCTACTGCTAATTTATTTCACCAGACAGTGAGCAACATACATAATATGGAGAACATTACAATGGCTATATTCAAGAAACAAGTTGCGATTGTCAATATAACATGAGGTTTGGTAATGAATGCAAAGACTTTGGCCAATTCAACCTTACCAAAGAAGTAACGTGTGTCCTCAAAATATTTGTTTCCATATTTGTCGACCCCAATCAGCGCTCCGGTCTTCACATCATTTGCCCTTTAACACATGTACAGTACTTCAACTCAACTTTCAGTACAGAGTGTTTATTTTTGCCACAGATCATAATGAAATTGTCTTAAAATAGTAGCTAACGTTTAAAATGAGCACAGTATACAAAGAAGCATTTAAACAGAGTATGTTTACATCGGTACAGCTCAGATGAATTGGCCTGCCGACAGGTATGAAGGCGGATATACTGCACTTATTTTGATAAAATGCACTAAAAATCGCAACAACCAACTACAGAGTGGTTTATAAAGTGCATATATATTATACTGACCTGAACAACTGAACCATTAAGCCTTTCACACCACCGTGACCTCTTAACTGCCCCAAAGCCCTTCTAAAGACCTGTAAGTACTCCGCCATTTTTAGCCACGACTGATTTTGGAGACGGACACTGTTCAACATGTAAATACCTTCGTGCTGTATCGTCTCTGGTGAATAGTTCCGCCTAAAGTTTGGCCAAAATAAGACCACATAAAGTATATAGAAAAGTCCAAAAGAAAAATAGAGAAAAAACTTCTGTTACCTTAGAAATAGTAGAATAGAAATCTTTATGTACTGTAAATAGCCTTTAAAAAATGTTCAAGCACGGCGTCTCTTCTTAAACCTGTGAACCTACAGACAGTAGTTTTCAAATTCTAACACATATAGGCTCAGTTATCTTTGATTAACAGTCCCTTTTGAAAGGTCTTCTTGGTAAACTATTGTAAAAAATATTGCAATTATGCTACATAACATTTGGTGAGTTCAAGCTGTTAGTACAGTAAGTGCATATACTGTATATTAACAAACAGCAGTACATCTGCAGATCATAAATGTAATCAATAACAAATGTTAAAGGACCTAAATAAACCCACAGAGCACAGATTGGAGCTTAGGGTAAATACAAGACAAATCTAGAAATAGTTTTATTCAGCACACCACAAGACTTTGATCTTCTGTATCAAAGCAGAAATTAAAACAGCGGGACATGTCTTTATCAGACACACGCACACAAATTTTCACTCCCACACAGACATACCTTCTTTTGGAAAATCATTACTATGCAATAGTGATTGTAGTCTCAGGCTGAAAGATAAATGCCCACATCTCTTCAATGTGTCAAAGCATTAAAATACGACATGATGCAAAATCACTTTTAGGGATTTTATTAAAAAGTGGTGCCTTACAGTTCAGCAGAAATATTTGTTACAGATTAGACACTGCGCCCACTAGTGATGGTTTCAGAATATTTAGTCATCATAAAACAGTTGTTTTCTCTGTTTTGCTCTGTATTTTAAAATACCTTTCCCATGACGACACCAGACAAAATAGTATATAGTAGTGCAACATGTTTAGTACATTTGAAATACAAAATGTAAACTATAAAAAGTTTGATTTTAAATAGATGATGTATATTTACACTGTTCAATGTAAAATGGGCCGGCCAAAGTAGTCACTGTGATAATAAAATTCTAATTCTAAAGAATAATTAAGAAATCAATGCACCACATAATTTAATATTATTCTGCAGGTATATTATTACAAAATAACAAAAACAAAAATGAAGGCACTGTTTGGATGTTGGTTTAATGCTAATGAGCATTTCCTATGGGATTCATTTCATTTTCCATGTCATGTCTGCATTATTTTCTGAGCTTTCTTCTTTAAATTACTTAACTATAAAACTATACAAATGACGCCTGTATGAAAATATTATTCTTACTAAATCCACCAGGTCGTTTGTGGCCATGCTAGTAAACGAGTTACAATGTGCTACCTCTTATCTTTTGTACAAGTGAAGATATTATCTGTTATCAAATAAATCATATTTCTAAAGTAACATCATTATCGACAGTGAGAAATGTACAAATCTATATAAATATTAGCTCTTGAAAAAGTGTACAAATTACTCTCCCAATTACACATTAACAAAGCACCAAATCTGTTGTGTTTGGAAGATAGCAAATGCTCTTTAAAAATGTATTTGCTATATAGGATTTGTAGCATTTATATTTGCAATTATGCTATTTCCAGTTTGATCCCACGTACTGTATTATCCATGTGTTAATGGAACTTAGTTAAGCCTTGAGGACAACAAGAAAATAATGTATGCCTGTTAATTTGCTTGATTTCTAAGGAGCAGAAATCTCCCTTGTGTCTGTGGCACACTGTTTCTTCACAGTAGAATCTAACCTCCTCGCAGTATACCGGCAAAGCTTGCCTAGTGAAGAGAAAAAACAGTTCTTTTTCAACCACTGTAACTGGTACCATATGCAAGGTTACCATTCCATGCTAATTTGCATCATATTTACAGCTCTGGAAAAAAATAAGAGACCACTGTAAATGTTTCTTAAATCAACCCCCTTGAAAATCTCTGGAATGTGATCAAGATGAAGATGGATGGACACAAGCCATCAAACAAAGCCGAGATGCTTGAATTTTTGCACCAGGAGTGGCATAAAAAAGCAAATCGCATAAAAGCTGATTATTATTATAATACAATTATTGTTATTCTACCAAATATTGATTTCTGAACTCTTCCTAAGTTAATACATTTGTTTTGTGTTGTTTAAAAATTAATATGAATTTATTTTCTTCGCATTATTCAAGGTCTGACAACACTGCATCTTTTTGTTTAACCAGTTGTCATTTTCTGCAAATAAATGCTCTGAATGACAATATTTTTATTAAGAATTTGTGAGGAATGATGTCAGTAGTTTATGGAATAAAACAAAAATGTAAATTTTACAATAGTATCAATAGTAAAACCAGAGAAAACTTTTTTTGCAGAGGTCTCTTATTTTTTTCCAGAGCTGTATGTGATTAAACAATTCTTAAAATATGCTACATGTCAGAGTCCCTGTATAAGGTAGCATGCTGTCCACAGTCATTATTCTGTAGTTTTGTTACACTTCCACACACACACTTCAGGACATGACCTTAGACCAACAGCTGTGACACATAAATGTTCCATCTCCAATCCAGACCAGAACGATCTGCAGCAGCTGCAGCTTACGAGGGATCAACACACCCAAACCTAAACTCCCACTGGCAGAAGGGCGTTTAGAAAAGGCTTGACCAGGAGCACAGTGTTGCAACCATAGAAATAGAATGGATAGAAAGGCCATTGAACTGCTTGCCATGGTCATTCGAATAGTACACAACAAAATGTCATTTGTTGTTAGTTTTTACGGTGACAACATGCAAATCGGTTTATTGTGGATGTAGGCCACTAGATCTTTGCAATGGAATGGTATACATAAAAATGGCTGCCGCTCTGACCATTCTGCTATATTGATTTGAATTGGAATGGCCCTTACTATCCATTCCATTTCTATGGTTGCAACATGTACAATAAAACTAACGTGACACAAAGATCCCAATTTCCATATTTTCACACAAAAACCAAATATCTCTGGTCACACCACCGGGACTCTGGGTCCCCCGAAGGCAGTGTGGGTAGCTGGGGTTGTTTTTCAGGGCTTGGGGTGGCATGGCTCACTTTTGGGAGAGCTTCCTGAGCTGGTGACCCTGACCAGAAGGTCCTTTAACAGGCTCCCAGGGCGGGACATGAGCTGGGTGAGGTGTTAAAGAATCATGGCCTCCTGGAAAGCCTCTATCCACCTGAGAATATAAAGGAGCATCACATCTACTTTAATTCATGAGGGTACCTGGGGAACCACAAAATCATCAAAAACAGTTTTATCCATAAAATAACCTCCTGAGATGTCTGGGGCCCTTTGGTTGTACTCAATACTTGATCAATCGCAAACCAAAGGGTCTGTAAACTTACCTCTGTGCAGTGGGGATGTCATCTGCCTTGAAGATGTAGAACAGGGTGTTTTTGTGGTAGAGTTTAAACTGCTGCTTCTGGAATGGTCCGCACTTCTCCTCCCTCAAGAAGAATCCTAGAAGGGGCTGGCTCTCTAGAGCAGCTACATCCTTGAGAGAAGGCGTAAGAAGGTGCACATTACCCACACATTATCCACACATACGTTGGCACAAATTAGAAATGTGGGGGGAGAGTGTTTAAGCGTAGAGCTACTTAGGCAAATTATTCTATAAATAAACCAAGCTAGCCCACACGTGGTTGTTTATAAAGCCAAGTGGGCAAAACCTATGAAATAACCAAACTCTAGCATGATGATATTGGTTAACATGTTTTTGTTACTACAACCCCAATTCCGCATGATGTATGAGAAAATGCTAATCAAAACAAAGAGGAGTGATTTGTAAAAGTACTTTGACTTGTATTTAAACAAAAAAAGTTTAAAGACAAGGTACTTGATATTTTACCTGATGAACTGCAGTGTAAATATCTATTTTGAAATTGATGCAAGCAAAATGTTCTAAAAAAGTTGGGACAGGGGGAAATTTAGGAATAATAGCGATATGACAAGTTGAAATAAGAAGGTGATGTGAAACAGGTGAGGCAATCATGTAATCATAGTATATAAGGAGCCTCCAAAAAAGGCCTTCAAGAGCAAGGATGGGTCGAGGCTCGCCAATCTGCCAAATGACGCATCAATAATTTATCCAACACTTTGAGAACAACATTCCCTAAAGACAAATCAGTAGAATTTTGGCCATTTCACCTTCTACAGTGCACAGTATAATTAAAAGTGTCAAGGAATCTGATCAAATGTCAGTGCGTAAAGGGCAAAGCCAAAAACCACTTCTGAATGCGCATGATTTCCAATCCCTTCAACTTCACTGTCTTAAGAACCATCCTGAGTCTGTAATGGATATCCTGACATGGGCTCGGGAATACTTTGGTAAACCTTTGTTAGGCCTGTCACAATATGCAATAAGTCAATTTACCACATGATAAATAAAAACTGAGCTCAATAATTTGTACGGCCGCAATAATTTCCATTTGCAGGCTTGTTTGTTTTCTTCGTTTCTCTCTCAATCTACCAAATATACTTTATTGTTTTGGTTGTGTGTGGTTTTTTATTTCCATTTCACTTATTGTTTTTGATTGTATTTGGTTTTTATTCAAGTGCATTTTTTGTGAAAAAAAAGTCTTTTTGGTTGTTTTGCTCATTTATTGTGGAAAATTAAAATGTTTTCCAGTTCCAGTGTTAAATATTATTTAGAAATAAAAGTTTCTTGATATTTGAAAAGGTGTACCTGCATTATTATGCCATTATCATTACATTACATGAAAATGGTCTCAGAGCGACAATGTTATCATTTATCGCAATAATTTCTGGGACAATTTATCGTCCAGCAAAATTTGTTATCGTGAGAGGCCTAACCTTTGTCAGTCAACACCATTTGCTGCTGCATTCACAGATGCAAGTTAAGGCTTTACTATGCAAAGCAAAAGCCATACATCAACACTGTCCAGAAGCGCCACCAAAATCTCTGAGCTTGGTCTCCTATGAGATGGACAATAGCACATATGGAAAAGGACCATCCAAGCTGTTATCAGTGTGAAGTCCAAAAGCCAGCATCTGGTATGGGGGTGTGTCAGTGCCCATGGCATGGGTAACCTGCACCTCTGTGTACAATATGTACACATTTTGGAGCAACATATGCTGCCATCCAGACATTGTCTTTTCCAGGGACGTACTGCATTTTCCAACAGGACAACGCCAAACCACATTCTCCCTGGATTACCAGTGCATGTTTGTGTAAGCAGAGAGTGCGGGTGCTAACATGGCCTGCCTGCAGTCCTGACCTGTCTATAATTGAGAATGTGTGGCGCATTATGGAAGGCAAAATATGGCAATGAAGGCCCTGTACTGTTGCTCAGTTGAGGACATGCATTATGGATGAATGGGGAATATTGTGCTTGCTAAACTGAACCCACTGGTGTCTTCAGTGCCCAAATGCATAATACATGTTATTAAAAGAAAAGGTGATGTCACACAGTGGTAAAAAGTTGACTGCCTCAACGTTTTGTTGCTGTTTTTATGTAGCAGTCCTCAGATTTGAAATGAGTGTAAATTGTCTACTTCATGTGCTATACTGTATTTTTGGCAACAGAACACTGTATTGAGCTTAGATATTGAATCAACTCATAGAATCATCACATGGGTCCAGTTCCATCTGACTCCATAAGCACCACAGCCCAGACACAAGGCCTCCTTCCGTGGGAAGCAGAAATGAGATCTAAATGAATGACACATCCAGAGGCCATCTGACTCATTGTCTGTAGCATAGGAGTTTTACCTCACTGGCAGCGTAGGTGTACAGGACTTTGTTCTTGATGACAAACCACAGCCTCTTCCATTGCTTCTTGTTGCCCTTTGACCTGTGTAGATAGCCACTCATGGAAGAGTTCTCCGTGTTTGCAGACACTTCTTTGAGTGCAGCTGGAATCTTTTTCTGTTTCCTGGAGAAAGAAAATGCCCCAGATCTGCCACCAGGAGACACGGCCCCCGAAGCAACGCGGTCACCTACAAAACACAAACAACATTTACCACCTCTCACATTACTGATGCCCAGTTCATACTGGAACTGCATTCTTTACCCTAAATTCCTTCTTTAATATATGCCTTCATATTGCAAAATAGTTCAAATTACTTTTATATTAAATATGTATTCATTTAAAAGATGCATACTGTTCTCCTGCAGCTTGGCAAAGCATTGGTCACACACACGAGCAGGCTGGTTCTTTAAGTACTCCAGATAGTACTTATTGGAGGAGCACGTCTGACACACCACCTGCAACATCAACACAGTGAGTGAGAAAACAGGCACTCAGATTTGAAACAAACCCGTAAATGCACAGATTATAAGAATCATAGTGTTCAATTAACAGTCGCCCCCTCCTGGAGTACATGAGTCGGTGCAGCCGGCCCATCCACTCCATTATGTATGTACTGTTTAACCGGGCTTATTGTTACAACATCCATATCGCACACATTGATTGCTTTGGCGGGGGGGACTATTCACGACTGGAGCCGTGCCTTGGGTGGGGGGGTACTGTAACAAAGGCCCCCTCCTGGAGTACATGAGTCGGTGCATCTGGCCCACCGACTCCATTTTGTATCTACTGTTTAACTGGGCGCATTGTTACCACATCCATATTGCACACATCGTGTCTATACGTTATGGGTAAAGTGTGCTGCCGGGGAAGATTGTATTTAGAAAATGTACCTTTTGACTCCTCAAAGTCGCCTTTGTTTTCATGTAAGTGTTTTGGTTTGCATAAACTTTTATTTGTTCCTTCGCTATTGTCTCCATCTACTCCCTGGAACATCAACAACTTGAAAGTTCTTGTATAGTTCCATTACCTTTCCACAGGCTCTGCAGTGGTGGCGTCTCCAGGTTAGAGTGAACTCACAGGTGCATATCATACACATGGTGGCCCTCAGGTCTGGGATCCAGATAGGGGCCTTAGAACCCAGCGGGGCGCCACTGTCACACACACCATCAGCCTACAGGAACAGAGATACAGGTTTGACAAAGCTCGATGACACAGCCAAATGATGGAGAAAAGGTTTTTATACGCTTCTTTTTATTTTGGTTCAATTGAGCTGGTGGTCAATGAATCTGGAGACAAAACTCTCAGTCAGGAGACCAAGTTCTTTTTTTTTATTTGAATTAACAAGCATGACAGTTTAAAGGCTGTGCAAAGATGTTGTCATTTTTTGTCTAGACTTGTTATGTATTTATAATTTACTCGTCTTCCAAATCTTTCTTTGAGATTACATTTTCTTTTGACTTCAATACTTTAAACTTCTTCACAGTAATAAGTGAATTGTATTATATTATGCTATGTTAACAAAAAGATGTGAAACATTATTATTATATAAAATAATTACAGTGTATATGAACCCATATGATCATTATTATAGTAACAATGGTAAAAGTGGGATTTGAGCCTATATTATAATATTATACAATGGTAACTCTCAGTTGAATAAGTTGCTTTCTTACTTAACATGCAACAAGCTTATGCATGCTAACTCACCCAAACACACACACACAACACAACAACACAAACAAAGTCCTTACCTCCTCCTGACTGCGACTGGAGATGAAGGTGATCTTCTTCCTGGTGTGGTCATCTATCGCCGTAGCAATGGCTGCCAGCCACTCATCTCGCTCTGTGGCCGAGCTGCCAGGCAGAAACAACAACTTTGGGTACCAATCAAAAAAGCTATCAGAGCTTATCCCCACACCCAATCAAAACGTTAATAATTGTAATGTAAATAAAGTTAGGAACCTCCCATGTGTGTTCAGTAACATCTACTCACCTGGCAGACAGAATGAAGGAGCGTTCCACACTCTCAATGTTCAGCTCATTCTGATACGCTTCCTGGCTGGGCTTACTCACCTAAACAAAATAGGCAAAGGCTTTAGCTGAACTTCAGACTGTGTTTGTCCGAGCCAGGATAAAAATTTGTGGTTAGCGCAGCCCATACTCACCTTCATACCAGCCAGAGAAAGCATACTGTTGAGTTTATACTGGCCTGACTGGACTGGAGTGGTGTACAGCAGAGTGTCATTAAACTAGGACCAGAAACACACAGCAGATCAATAACCAAATACATAGGAGGCAATGTTCTAAACGTTCAATATGAAACAAGACTTCACTCTGCAGAACTCAGAATAAGTCTGACTGAAAGGTGTTCCTCCACTATCCGAGGCTTCAGACGTGACTTACCAGGAAGAACATCCGTGGCTGCATGACCTTCCGGGACAACTTCATCAGAGTGCCCTCCTTCAGAAACACCTGGACAAAACAAGTTTTATCACAGCAGATTCTGATGCTAAGTGCCATGTTTCATCCAACGTGTGTGTGTGTGGGTGTGGGTGTCATTACGCTGGTTGTACACTCACTCTGCCTGGCTGCACAATCTCATGTTGGCCATTCAGACTGTACTGGATTTGCATCAGCTTCTGAAAATTATCCTGAAATAGAAAAAGATTCAGTCATATTTACAGGAAATGCCTTCGGCAGACTTCACAACACTTGTTTTATGATATCATAAGATTGAACATAATTTGATGTCATCTCACCCCTGTTTCATGATGTCATAATACTTAACATAATGTGATGTCACCTCACCCCTTTTTCATGATGTCATAATACTGAACACAATTTTATGTCGTCTCACCCCTTGTTTCATGATGTCGTTGGCATGGTTAGCGACCTCCTTCACTATCCCCAGAGCAGCTGTAATGTCAACAGGGAAAAGATAATGATCCACATGATGTCAGAATGTCACTCAAATTAGGGTTTCTAATTGGACAGTAATTTCATCAGATCTATTTGTATCTATGGCCCTGTCTCATCACTACAACTCGCAACAGACTCAGGCAAGATGACCGTGACAAGCTGTCTGCCTATAGTAGTACAGATGTCTCTCATCTAATCTTGTCAGTAAATAGTGATACGTACTGCAGTTTGCCACAGGAGGAGTTTTCTTTTAAAGTACAATTAGCGGCCAACAGGTAGCATAGGTGAGCACAACATTTCTTGTTCCAAAGCTCTGTTTGGTTCACAGCCATTTATCATTTTACTTGCTTAACATAGCGTATGACTGTATCATTAAATTGTTTTAGATATTGTTGTATTCAAAGAGACATCACGTTTTTAAGAGAAACTCACCAAATATCAGTTTTAAAGGTACTACCTGCATTCTAAGAAAATACACAAATGCGAGTGTACTCCATGCTCCACATATTAATACTGCTGTTTTCCGCACATTCCTTTACAGTGAGGCTTAGTATAATAGAATAACCACTCAACTTTCATGCAGAGACTGTGGGTTTGAAACACTAACAGGGATATTTTTTGTGGAGAAAATTTCATATACAGGTCCTTCTCAAGAAATTAGCATATTGTGATAAAGTTCATTATTTTCCATAATGTAATGATAAAAATTAAACCTTTATATATTTTAGATACATTGCACACCAACTGAAATATTTCAGGTCATTTATTGTTTTAATACTGATGATTTTTGTATACAGCTCATGAAAACCCAAAATTCCTATCTCAAAGAATTAGCATATCATGAAAAGGGTCTCTAAACGAGCTATTAACCTAATCATCTGAATCAACTAATTAACTCTAAACACCTGCAAAAGATTCCTGAGGCTTTTAAAAACTCCCAGCCTGTTTCATTACTCAAAACCGCAATCATGGGTAAGACTGCCG
>JACXGM010001759.1:40397-52043 GCA_016801145.1 Umbra pygmaea | reverse complement strand
CGGACAGGTTTGCCAGAAAACATGAACGAGTTGAAATAGCACACATAGTCAGTCAGGCGTGGTATTTACTGGGAATGTTGCTCTATTGTATTGTGTATGTATTCACATTGAAATTTAGACGTTGATTTAAGCCCCACCACTGTATGGATTAGCCCCACCGTAGTTTAGCCAAAAATAATACTCTGGCGCCGCCACTGATCGTGGGCCAGCAAATCAGTTTGGTCTCTGAATACACACTCTCCGGATTCTCCTATTTGCAATATCTTCTAGCAGTGCCAGAGCAGCCATTGCGCATCAAGTATAGCATCATCTGTTATGCATAACTTTATAGGCTATACCTAATTCCCACACATTGTTCACTTATTTACACATTAACCACAGGATCAATTGACCATCACACATGATTGATTTTGCCAACTTTTTACTGCGTTTCATCCTTGGAAAGGTGGATGGGTGCGTCATGCCTCCTGAGCCTGAGTCAGGCTCACAGAGACAATTGCATTTTCCCATGCCAATGTTTGTAGCTGCACAGCAAGTATATATTTCATTGGGGGCAACAATCCATGCTGCGTGCAATATACACCATAAACAGAGGGTGACATTCATTTCCTGAGTTATTTTGTCATTCATTTGACACCCTCAAGTTTAACAGAAGTTATTAAGTGGTGGTGGATTAAACAGTTAATAGCATTTCCCATTTGGGTTTTGGCATTTAGATGTGTATAATACAAATCAATGACCAAACTTTTATTAGCGGATGTACTTGTTTTTTGAATAGTCATCATCATAGATGTATGAAAGTAACTGTAGTGTACAATTTATTTTGTAATGTTTGGTGAGTTATGGCACTTTTTCAGTTAGAATTCACCACATTACAGAGCCAGACAAGACTTCGCGTACGCGCCGCACATTCTCACATCTGCTCAAATTATTCCGTGATGGCCCGCACATTCACACATCAAGACATTTTTTATAAATCACAACATGTGCCTGAAAACTAGCGTAGGCAAGCTTTTTGTACATACGCAGTGTTTATACATGTAC
Organism: Umbra pygmaea; assembly: GCA_016801145.1. Classification (NCBI taxonomy): domain Eukaryota; kingdom Metazoa; phylum Chordata; class Actinopteri; order Esociformes; family Umbridae; genus Umbra; species Umbra pygmaea. The sequence goes on along the minus strand of JACXGM010001759.1, from coordinate 50,999 downwards.
ATTTTCCAGATCACTGCTCAGTACATAGCGTTTTATTATTATTATTACTATTGTCATTATTATTTTAAAAATTCTTTATATTGTTGTAATTCTTTTTTTTTAAGCCCACTGCATAGATGCGCCGTGCCATGTCAAAAGAATTTCTCTGCATAGGATGATGTATGTTATTCGATGCATATGATAAATAAACAACTTTGACTACATGAGGGCCCAGGTCAATACCAATTTGACATCAGGACGTGTGTGAATTGTGTGTGATTTTTTTATAAACCTGTTATAGGCTACCAACTAACACTGTGTAGGATTTCGTTTAGGAAAAGTTATTTTAAATATACAGTAGGCAAGGCAAGGCAAGTTTATTTATATAGCACATTTCATACACAATTGCAATTCAAGGTGCTTTACATAAATAGGAAAACATAAAAATTTAAAACAGATTGAAGATAGAATTAAAGCAATTAAAATAAAAGTGAAAAACAATTAGAAAAATATTGGGGATCATATTGGCTGAGTCTTTGCCGTTTTGGCTCTTCTTCAATCCATTTGAATGGTGGTTTTACGTTGTCTTCCACGTCTTTCTGGTTTTGGTTTCCATTTTAAAGCATTTGAAATCATTTTAGCTGAGCAGCCTATCATTTACTACACTTTTTATGTTTCCCCCCTCTGATCAACTTTTCAATGAGCGTACACCGTTTTTCTGAACAATGTCTGGAATGACCCATTTTACTCAGATTTTGAGAGAGAAATGCACTCTAACCAGCATGTACAACATTTGCTGCCTTTGTCCTTAAATAAGGGCCACCGGTTTGACACCTGTTTTTTTATAGAATGAATGACCTCACTGCTTGAACACCACATTGCTATTATTTTGAACACACCTCTTTCAATTAATGATTAAATTACACAGAATCAGCAGCATGCATGTCATGACTGTTGGGTCTGTTGGTTTTCTATTACTCTACTGCACCTAATAGTAAATTATTTTCCATGTCGAAATATGATTTCTATGAGTTGTACCCGGTGGGGTCTTCTGCTGTTGTAGCCCATCCGCCTCAATGTTGTGCATGTTGTTTTGTTTTTTTTAATTTATTTTATTATAACAGGGACAGTGCATATTAATAAACATTGCTGTCAATATGCCAGGATTAGCCAAAAGGCTATTTTTCACCTGCAGTCCCTAGACAGTTGGTAAAAGTTATCCTAAAAGAGAATACGATTACATAACAATATCATTATAAAATTCATAAAACATTTAGTAAAAAACATACTATTAAGCTAAAATGTACAATAGAAACAGAACAGACAGACAAAGCACCAGACCAAGCACCAGATGTAAATAAGAAATTGTTCTTAGTCAACTTACCTGGTTAAATAAAGGTTAAATTAAAAGATTAAAAGACCATTACATGAACACATAAAGACACATAAAGCAAAAAGCCAGCAGGGGGCAGTGAAAGCAGGCCTACTGGTAAGTTGATGTAACCTAATGTTGACAGTTCTGATTATCAATTAGCCATTTTTTTAACTGTATCTTAAATGCACTGTATGTGTTTAAATTTCTGATGTTTATAGGGGCTTGGTTCCACTCAGAAGCAATTTGTGGCTTCACAAATGCTTTTGCTGCATACCTCGGTTGTAACGAGTGGTTATTTCAGTCAAAGTGGCTCTTCTATCAGCTGGAAGCAGTCGGCCCATTCTCCTCTGACCTCTAGCATCAACAAGGCATTTTCGCCCACAGGACTGCCGCATACTGGATGTTTTTCCCTTTTCACACCATTCTTTGTAAACCCTAGAAATGGTTTTGTGTGAAAATCCCAGTAATTGAGCAGATTGGGAAATACTCAGACCGACTCGTCTGGCACCAACAACCATGCAACGCTCTAAATTGCTTAAATCACCTTTCTTTCCCATTCTGACATTATAAAATAATAATAATAATAATAATTAGTTCAGCTTATATAGTGCTTTTCAAGAACCCAAACGTTTTACACATTGAGGGGGAAAGCCCACCTCATCCACCACCAATTTGTAGCACCCACCTGGGTGATGCACGGCAGCCATTTCGCGCCAGAACGCTCACCACACATCAGCTATCAGGTGGAGAGATGAGTAGTTATATATATGTGCTACAAAATAATGTTATACGTTATATGTTAAAAGCACCCCCTCGTACTCATATTGGTAGGGAGGAGTTTAAAAGAGCTGGTTTACTACCCGTACATCTAAGAGTAAAACAACTTAAGTTGAACCATATGTTTAACATTGTTAATGGTCATGCCCCCAAGTATTTATGCTCAAATGTAACCATGGTTCACATGCAGCATAGTCATAATACAAGGGCCAGCATCCGCTCCTGCATAGTCCCTAGAGCTAAAAATGCTATTAGAAGTTCTTTCTTTTACTCTGGTATCATGGCTTGGAATAGTTTGCCTATTGCTATTAAACTTCTATCATCATGAGGGATTTTTAAAAGACAGGTCAAGCAGCTTTTATGGAATGAGGTAAATATTTACTGATAAATTGGGTCTTTTTACAGTATTTGTTTTTCTTACCTTGTTTCTCATTTAGAGTGTTTTATGTGATGCCCTTCCTAATACTGGATGTCTTTTTTGTCTGCTTCTTGTTTATTGTTTTATGCATGTAACACCAAGGACCATGCTTGAAATAAGTGTTTTACTTTAGCATGTTATCCTTTGGATTACTGTTGTATCGTCTTAATCCAGAAATAAATCAATCAATCAATCAATGCCAATTTGGAAGGAGGGGGATTATTAGGTGGCCATGATTGAGGTGAGGCCTGGTTGGGAATTTGGCCATGACACCGGGGTTAACACCCCTGCTCTTACGATAAGTGCCATGGGATATTTAATGACCACAGAGAGTCAGGACACCCATTTAACATCCCATCCGAAAGACGGCACCCTACGCAGGGCAGATGTCCCCGTCACTGCCCTGGGGCATTGGGATTGATCTTTAGACCAGAGGGAAGAGTGCCCCCTACTGGCCCTGCAACACCACTTCCAGCAGCACTGGTCTCCCATCCAGAGACTAACCAGACCCAACCCTGCTTAGCTTTAGAAGCAAACCAGCAGGGCAATATAGGGCTCTGTGCTTCTGGCATTAGTTTGGAGTTCAGGAGATTGTATTGACCAGGACCACACCCCTAAATGCATTGAAGCAACTGCCATGTGATTGGTTGGGTAGATGATTGCATTAAGGATAAATTGAATGGGTGTTTCTAATAATCCTTTAGGTGAGTGTAAATCTCACTGCCCTGAGGAGAAGTAAAGTCCTCATGAAACATGTATATCGCACTGCCCTGAGGAGAAGCAAAGTCCTCATGAAACATGTATATCGCACTGCCCTGAGGAGAAGCAAAGTCCTCATGAAACATGTATATCGCACTGCCCTGAGGAGAAGTAAAGTCCTCATTGTATCAATACACTGCCCTGAGGAGAAGCAAAGTCCTCATGAAACAAGTATATCGCACTGCACTGAGGAGAAGTAAAGTCCCCATGAAACATGTATATCGCACTGCCCTGAGGAGAAGCAAAGTCCTCATGAAACATGTATATCGCACTGCCCTGAGGAGAAGTAAAGTCCTCATGAAACATGTATATCGCACTGCCCTGAGGAGAAGTAAAGTCCTCATGAAACATGTATATCGCACTGCCCTGAGGAGAAGCAAAGTCCTCATGAAACATGTATATCGCACTGCCCTGATGAGAAGCAAAGTCCTCATGAAACAGACTAAGAACTGGACAGATGATTCTATTGTGAGCCTGCAGGGCTGCTATGCCTGCACAGATTGGGACATGTTTAAGTCCTGTACAGATATTGATGAGCTCACTGATGTTGTTAGCTGCTATGTGACGTTTAAGCAAGACAATTTAATTCTGAATGTATATCCAAACAGCAAGCCATGTGTCTCAAAATCATTGAAACTTTTATTGAACAAAAAGAGAAGTCTATTTCGTGAGAACAAACTTCTCCGAATTGAACTTGCTAAAAAAGGAGATAAGAATCAGGAAAGCAAAACTTACATATAAGTTAGACAGAGAAATTGGCAACAATAATTTGTGTTCTGTATGGGATGGTCTAAAAACTATTGCCAGGTCAAGTGCAAAAAAGTACCACAAAGATGTCTCTTGATGATTCTAAATCCGATAAACAAGAGTTTAATGGGTTTTATCTTAGGTTTGATATCGTTGATTTTAGTAATGAGGTTTTAGATATGAAAAACAAACTACAGTATCATGCTCTGGTTCCATCTCCTTTGATGTTTGCTCTGTGGTGTACACTTTTAAATACCCCAAAGTGTAATGTTTGCTCTGTGGTGTACACTTTTAAATACCCCAAAGTGTAATGATTGAACCCAAGCAAGGTTTCCACAATAATCCAGTTATAATACAGTTTATTCATAATATATAAATAGACAGGGCAAAAGAGCAATTCCGTAATCCAGGGGGGTCCAAGGTCAAGCAGAGAGTTTGGTGCACAAGGCAAGTAGTCAGGACAGGCAGTGATTCGGTTTCACCAGACAGGTCAAAACAGGCAAGGTGTGGCACACTGTAGAAAATATTCAGAGCAGAGGTACAAAGGGATAATCCAAAATCAGGATAAACAAATACAGAAGAAACAAGCTCAGACCAGGGGCCTATACTACGAAGAAAGATTTGGGGTTAGCAAGGTAACTTCAGGTTTAAACTGGGTTTTCAGTATCACGACATTGGGTCACCTGTTACCGGGTTACATCGCCATGGTAACTTATGCTGTGAACCTAACCTTCTCCGGAACAGGTTATAGTCGAGATAATGGATTAACCCGAACAAATGCACCGCCTTCTGACCAATCAATTCTCAATTTAAAAATGGGTCACCATTCTGGGAGTCGCCATTGGCTTTCTCTGATGAGAATCTTTATGAAATATATAGATTCTCAGCGGAGGGAGTGACGTGTCTTTGTCAGCTTCTTGATCGGTATGTGCCAGTGCAGTGCGATACATCGAAGTTGTGAGCTTACAGTTCCACAGTCTTTACGCATCGGTTTACGTTTGTTTGTGACAGGTATTTTAATGTATGGTCTGTTCAATACAGACCAACATCAATGTATTCCATTTCACTGTAGAGTCATTACATACATTTACTATTTACTCCTACAGAATTTGTTGAACAACCAAGTATTTTGACAACCTGTACATTTTTTATTTGCTCACATGACTATTTAAAACCGCACACATCGCGCTTTTTATTTGAATGCGCTCGTCACTAGATTGGGAAATCCTGGATTGATTTAACGTATTGATAACCACCGTCGTGACATCTCTTATCTAGATTGCAATTATTAGGTTAAGTGAAGCCAGGTAATGAAAAGAAATCCAGGGCATGTTGAACTTGCTTCGAAGTATAGGCCCCTGATATTTACTGTGAAGAAAACATTTGTGATCACGTGTTAACCTCTCCTCTAATAACACAAGCCAGTCCATGTATTTGAGCTAGCACACCTGATTCAATTTGTCTATTAATCAACTAGTCCCTGCTGTACTAGTTTACAGTTAAATACTGTAATTATAAACATTTGCAGAAGGAGGTGCTGAAACACCCAACACTTTTCTGTTTAAGTAATGGGCTGTATGTTAAGAAAACAGTACTGTAGAATTCCTTTGTAAGTTTACAGTAATTTGTTATAGTCTCAGAGATATTTTTTTTCGAATGGCACCAACCACATGGCAAAGGTTTACGATTGCTTCTACTCAAAATTTACTGAAATTTTTTACAGTGTGGTCATTCCACCATGACACACACTCTACATGGCACTCTACCTGGTGATTTCATCATCACATTGTCGGTCCATACTAGACCTTTGTAATCACTTTCAGTAAGTGATTTGTATGTAGGTGAGATGTGTGTATGCTGTTTGTTGTGTTATGGTTTGTCTAAGCTACTGGATGCCTAAAATTTCCCTTGGGATGAATAAAGTATCTATCTATCTAATTATTTTTTGGAAAAAATACTGTTTTCATTGGGTGGTTTGATCAATATAATTTGACTTATACCCTAATGGTTGGTGACTTGAAATTTTACTGACTGTCATTTGCATCAACTATTTAGGAAAATATGTGTAAAATAACTTGCATAATAATTTGGAATGCAGTGTGACAGTGCATTCCTTCAACTGAATGTAACTTAAACTGAGTACTGATTTTAGGCACAAGCCCTCAAACCCCAAGAGTACTATCATCAAGGGACAGTTGGTAGACTCTGTGGATAACTACAAGTACCTAGGCATTGATAAGATGAATATTAATTATAACACTTAGTTGCTTATAAGAAGGGTCAGCAACATTTATTCTGCCTCCGGAAGTTACCTCATGTTCATGTTGACAAGAATCTCATGATCCTATTTTACAGAAGTTATATCAAGTCCATTTGAACATTTTCTTTAATCTGTTGGTACGGGAACCTCAGGCTAAAAATGCACTATCCAGGATAGTGAAACTGAGTAGCAAGATCTTGGGGATACAGCAGAGTATGCTATCCAATCTGTTCAACAGACAAGTATGGAGGCAGGCTGAAGCCATCTTGTGTTACAGTGCCCACCCCATACTCTGAATTTCAGGTTTTGCCATCTGGCTCCAGGTTCAGCTTCCCTACTGTTAAAAGCAATATGTACAATAATTCCTTCATCCCCACAGCCATTTCACTTGTAAAATCATGCCAAGGGAGGAGGTAGTAAGTCCTTACCCACTTGGCAAGGTGTGTGTATTGTACCTAATGATATGATGGGGCTTGTGTGGATGATGATGGTGATGACGATGATGTCCTGCCGCTGATGTGGACAATTTGGTATTTAACATGCCTGGTCACTTTGCACTTTATCGTTGGTATTTGTAATTAGATCTACCACCCTTTCAGATGTTATTGATGCTGTTCTTTGTACACTGGGAAATGTCAAAGTCAGTAACTAGTGACTATTGTTGGTCTTCTAGCCCACTGGTATTCAGGTCACCCCCCATATCTTTCTTTCTGTATTGTATGTCTATGTTGTTTTTCATGTTTAGTATTTATTGTATGTATTGTTTGCAGCAAAACCAATTGCCCTCCGGGGACAAAAATTAAATTTGTTGAAAATGTGACCATACATTTTGTGTGGGTCTCATTTTCTTTGAGTGTACATTAAAAATAACAGTTTTGACTTTAACGTGCCAACACTTCAGGAGAGTATTTCATAAATTAAACAATATTTTTACACTGCTCAATTAATGTTTAGTTTTTTATCAGAACCTTTCATCCTGTTTGTTACAGTCACTTGAAGAATGTATCCCGACGTTCATTAAGAAAGAGTTGAAGAGTTATAAAAAGATTCTGATCCCACTTTTCCAAAACATTAATGCTGAGGGGGTGGAGAATGCCGCATATGAAATTAAAAAGAGCAATGCCAGTGAGGGAGCTCTGAAGATCACACTGGACTTCCTGAGGAACATGAAACAGATAGAGGTTGCTGACACACTGGAACAAAGTAAGTAAAGTATTGAAACAACGTTTCTTAGTCTATATATTTCAATATTAAGTCAATGTTTCTTGATCTATATAAATCTGTAAACAAATAAACAATATTTGAGTAATGCAGAAGTTGATGCAGTAATATTTGTCCATTGCATTTTTAGGTCTTCTAAAGGATCCTGCTATTAAGTGCCAACTTCAACTGAAATCTTGTCTGAAAAAAAAATTTGAAAGTATATTTGAAGGAATAGCTAAACAAGGAAATCCAACACTTCTCAGAAAGATTTATACCGAGCTCTACATCACAGAGGGTGGGAGTGGAGAGGTGAACAATGAACATGAGGTGAGACAGATTGAGATGGCATCAAAGAGACAAGCATATCCAGAGACACCAATCAAATGCAAAAACATTTTTTTTAAACACTTACTTGGACAAGACAAACCAATCAAAACTGTTTTAACAAAGGGAGTCGCGGGCATTGGAAAAACAGTATCTGTGGGGAAGTTCATTCTGGACTGGGCTGAAGGAAAGGCACGTCAGGATATCAAGTTCTTATTTCCAATGTCTTTTCGGGAGCTGAACTTGATGAAAGGTAACACTGAAAGCTTATTGGATCTTCTTCATCGCTTTTATCTGCAACTGAAAGAATCAGGAATCTCTAACTTTGATGAGAACAAAGTTTTATTTATCTTCGATGGTCTGGATGAGTGTCGACTTCATCTAGACTTCAAGAACTATGAGAGCTCCAGTGACATCACAGAGTCACTGCCAGTGGAAGTGCTGCTGACAAACCTCATCAAGGGAAATCTGCTTCCTTCTGCTCTAATCTGGATAACATCCAGGCCTGCAGCAGCCAATCAGATCCCTCCTGAATATGTTGACCGGGTGACAGATGTACATGGGTTTAATGACCCACAGAAGGAGGAGTACTTCAAGATTAGATTCAGTGATGAGAACCTGGCCAACAGAATCATCTCACACATAAAGTCATCCAGAAGCCTCTACATCATGTGTCACATACCAGTCTTCTGTTGGATCTCTGCCACAGTTCTTGAGCACATGTTGAACACAGATATAATAGGAGAGTTGCCCAAGAATCTGACTCAGTTGTACATTGGCTTAGTGGTATTTCAGATCAAACAGATGGATGAGAAATATCACAAGGCAGAGGAGCCACACTGGAATAAGAAGATCATTATGGACCTGGGGAAACTGGCTTTCCATCAACTGGAGAAAGGCAATGTGATCTTCTATGAGGAAGACCTGACAGAGTGTGGCATTGATGTCAAAGATGGCTCAGTGTACTCAGGAGTGTGTACACAGATCTTCAGAGAGGATTATGGACCATTTCAGAAAAAGGTGTACTGCTTTGTGCATCTGAGCATCCAGGAGTTTCTGGCGGCATTGTATGTGTTTCTCACATTCTTCCAAGACAACATGAATGTCATGGCTAAACCACATTTAAGACAACTTTACCCTCTGTCCAGTGACAAATGTCCTGAATCAATCTTCCTTCAGAATGCTGTAGATCAGGCATTACATAGTAACAATGGACACCTGGACCTGTTCCTCCGCTTTCTTCTGGGCCTCTCACTGGAGTCCAATCAGACTCTCCTACAAAGTCTAATGACACAGACTAGAAGTAACACAAGTACCAGAAAGGATTTAGTTGAGTATATCAAGAAGAAGATTAGAGAGAATCCCTCTTCAGAGAGGTGCATCAATCTGTTCCACTGTCTGAATGAACTGAAGGACCATTCTCTAGTGGAGGAGATAAAAAGCTATTTGAGCACAGATGGTTTGTCAGAAGCCAAACTGTCACCTGCACAATGGTCTGCTCTTGTTTATGTTTTGCTGACTTCAGAAGATCAGCTGGATGTCTTTGACCTGAAGAAATATTCCACATCAGAGCAGGGTCTTTTGAAGTTGCTACCAGTGGTCAAAGCTTCAAGAACAGCTTTGTAAGTACTTGGATACCACAACCTAATAATCACACAAAATAGTTAAAAAACAAGGAAAATAATAAGACAAATTAAAGTTACAGAACTGTGGCACAAGATTTTCACTGTTATAGTAACCATATTTCCATAGTTATAGTAACAGTAATGCGTTAGTTACCAGAGTTCTGTATCTCCAGTTCTATGAGTGGAGCAGAGCCCCATCGTGCTCAGGGTTCTGTAGCTCCTAATAAATGAGCTATGGTTCAATGTGGCCAGATCACTGGACTGAGAAGAATTACCCATGCAGTTCTATTTTGTGGAGCTCCGCCCCATAGAGGAGCTATGCTCCTAGTGCTTTATCCCTCCCATGCACGCGGGTGCACCTGATAAATTCTGCATACATTTCCCTGCACCAGCCAATGGGGTGACCACGCCATCTCTCTATAAGGGTGCCGTGCCCGGTCTGAAGCCGACCAACGAGAATGAGTAACAGGGCCAAAACCCTATGGGGCTCGCTCCACTCATCGAACTGGTGTTACAGAACATTAATAACATGCACAGTCAATGTACCACTGATCTACTCTAACTCCTTGGGGTAGTCAGAGCGACCCAGGCTAGTGCATTGTGTAAACAGCGCTGCCTGGAGTAAGGTTTCACGCAATGAATGCACCCTAAAACAGATCCGATTCACCAGTGCTCTCCAGAGGAGATAGAGAACAAAAAACACATTCAGTCCCCCCCGCTCTCACGCAGTGAGAGACCTGGGCTGAAAACACATTATGTTAATAAAGCTCTGTGAGCAAGAACATAACCCTTCTCAGTAGGAACTGCCTGCTCACCAAATATCACCACAGTTGACGGGTCCGTGCTGAAATATGTAGATCACTACAAATACCTTATAACTCTGGTTGCCACTAAAGCCCGCACCTCCTTTGGTCGTTTCTCCTTCCAATTCTCTGTTGCTAATGATTGGAATTTTCTACAAAAATCCCTGAAGCTTGATTCTATTGTCCCGCTAACCACCTTCAAAGCACTACTAACCAATCTACTGTCAGACCATTGCACATGTTAATCCCACCCTACCATCTTCTGTCATTATGCACTTTGCACAATCTGACCAGCATAGCTGTCTCTGTATATTTTGCACACTCCACCTCCC
>JACXGM010001759.1:22222-40297 GCA_016801145.1 Umbra pygmaea | reverse complement strand
ACACAGCCACTTTGTACCTCTACAATTGTACCCATCTACCTCAGCCCCTACTCTTCATTTTTTCTTTATTTTCTTCTTATAACTGTCTGTATTGAACAGCGCCAAGCGACTGTATTCACCAACCATCTACCTCCTTATATCGACATCTGTTGCACTACTTGTACAAATGCCTTATTGTTCGACCTGCACACTGTATTATTTATCTTACATTCACTGTTTTATTCTCTGTTTTTACTATTCATTGTGCACTCCTTGTCTTGTAATTTTATGTGTAACTTCTTGTTGTCTGTACCTCGACGCTTTTATCTTGGCCAGGTCGCCGTCTCAAATGAGAAAATTTTCTCAACGTGCCCACCTGGTTAAATAAAGGTAAAAAAAAAAAAGGACAAATGTTAAACAGGAAAAAACCCAGTCACTGAGTATTTGTCTCAGGAGAGGCAGCGAAAAACAGGGTGACCCAGGCCACTCGAGAAGACATCCATCGAATAAAAATTGATGAAAATTGATGGTGACGCCCACGACACCACCTCACAGATCTCCTCCACCCCTGCTCCCCTCTTAAAGCAGCAGACACTGCCACACACCTCATGTGGAGTGTGCTCTGAAACCCTCAGGCACAGGCAGGCTTATGGCTGTGTAGGCCTTCTCGATGGCCTCACACAACCAGTGCGCTAGACGCTCCTTAGACAGGGGATGTCCTAACGCCGCAGCTCTGTGACACAAATAATTGTGGTCCTGTTCTGATCTGCGCAGTTCTAGACACATACAGGGCCAAAGCCCTGATGGGACACAGACAGTGTAATTCTCTCTCCCTTTCACTCCCAATAGGAGGGGGAGAGAATGCTCTCAACTCCAAGACACTTGACCTATATGAAGTGTTAAGGATCTTGGGAATAAAGGCCGGAATAGGCCTCAGCACCGTTCTGCTGTTATCACCATTGATGATACAATGGTCAGGGTGTGTAGACAGAGCACATAAATCACTCACTCTCTTGGCGGAGGCCAGAGCAAAAAGTAGCGCTGTCTTAATGGATAGCATGCTCAAGGGAAGCTGATCCAATAGTTCAAAAGGCGGCTTTTGCCAGATCCCATTTAGGTAGCCTCGATCACACATAAGGGCGTAATCGACGGGCTCCCTTGAGGAAACGTGTCACTAGAGGGTGTGTAAAAACAGTGGCGCCACTTAACCCGTCATTTCATGCTGAAATCGCTGACACATACATTTTAATTGTGCCAGGTGATTTACCCTCCACCAACAGTTGTTGCAGGAATTCTAACACTGAATTCAGCTCACAACTCTGTAGATCAAGGTCCTGCATTGCACATCACCAACACGTTTAAAGCCTCCACCTGCATGTGTCATTTTTGGAGTTGGATGCAGCCCACGCACTCTGAGTAGTCTGAATAACACCTTCAGATAAACCCATGTAAGTTAATCTCTCCCATCTCGCTCCCCTGGCCTCAAGCAAGGCATCTGGGATGGGGATTGTTAATTTGTATTGATATTGGTACCATTTTCGAGACTACTTAATGATCCGAGTCTTTCTCAATACCATTATCGATACTTTTCTGTTATTTGGTAGAAAGACGAGACAACTAATTCTTAATCTTACTATTGCTTTTATTGCAAAAATTTGATTTCTGATTTCAACTGGTTTCTGATTCCAACATTATGTATTAGAGCAGTAACATAGATGTAGGCTACTATCCACAACCTGGATGAGTAACTAGAATAAATGATTATTAGTCATTAGCTATTAGTATAATAGTATAAAATTATACTAATTATATATATATATATATATATATATATATATATAAAGGCATAGTGCTAGTGTTAACAGCTGTTAGTCTATATAAGCACTTTGTAGGATAAAGCAGGTAATCTTACTGGATTTTATTTGTAAAAACACAAAAGTGGTTTTATTCTTTCTCAGGAACTATAGAACATAGTAACTCAGGAGTTTATACAGCTCTTCAATGCTTGTTGAACAAAAGGAAATCATATGGAACAAAAAAACCCAGGCAAAAAGGAATTTCCAAAAGTACTTGATACTAAACTCAAAAATGCTTCTAACATAACATTATACCAAAGACTAAACAGAAGAGCTCTCAATTACTCACAGAATAGCAGGCAGGAAACACTGTGGACGGGTAGACCAGGGAATAGCTCACTCATACGTTAATGAACCAGCAAAGGAAAGGACACACAGAGGAACTTAAATAGTACCAGACATTAACTAACAAGACACAGCTGAACTAATCACTAAGACAATGAAATACTGAACCGAGGGAGACACCAATACAAAACACAAGAGGGCAGCAGGGACTAAAAGAACTTAACATATCTGGAAGACTAACTAGTATAAATTACTGTAAAATAGTAAAATAGTATAGTATTATACTAATTAAATATAATGTTGCTAATAGCATCCTGGTTCTGGCTAAATCTACATATATCCACTGCAGATGTAGGCTACTATCCATAACCTAGATGAGCAACTAGTATAAATCACTGTATTAGTATAATATTATAACATTAAATAAAAAGTGTTAATTTACTGGTAATAGTGAAATGTTAATATACTAAATATATACTGTATAATGTTACTTTATTCATTATAATTCCATATGATAGTATACTGTATACCTTACCATTAGCCAAACCTTTCTTATAGCCAAAACATCATATTTTTCAGACACGTGGAAACTTAAATAATACAAAATATAGACAATAGTATAATAGCAAAATAGACATTTCACAATATCAAAATAGCAAGAATGCATATCATGAACAAAATAATAATTTGTATTTTCAGAAAGGTCATTATAGGTGGTCGGCCGAGGGGAGATTTTGTGTTTTCAAACGATCTGTGGCGAGTGATAACCCAGTTTTTTGTATGTAACCGCTACGTTTTTCTACAAAGCAAATAAAAATTGTTGCCACTCACAAATGTTGTCTGTTAATATAATATCTGTAACTTTATTCAGGTTATTTTCCCGGCGAATCGAACAGGCAGCTACGTGTGGGGTGCATGACGTATTTGTTGACTTCATCCAATAGCGTGCGTAGGAAAGTGAGTGTGTTGGTGACGCATTTGTCAACACTCTGGCACAGTGAAATGAAGCTGCTGTCTGTGACTAGCACAGCGTTACGATAGGGGAATTTAGCCCAGGAAAGATTAACCTTCTTAAGTCATTTAACCCACTTATGCTACATAATCAGTTTGACACAAAATGTGAATTTAGAGGTAACGTTATCCATTTTTACTGTACTTATTTTATGTAACCATCTTTTGTCATACGATGTCCTGTCATTTCTTTGTAATCTTAAATAAATACATTGTACTAGATATGATGACATGCTGATATGTATGTTGAATGTATAGAAATGCTAACAAGGAGGTAGTGGTGGATAACTGACATTTTTCCGATTAACCTCCATTTAACATTTTAAAACCAATACTTCAGTTGCGTCTGAGCAACTATCAATGATAACCACCTGTGGGAGGAACCGCTGGGGTCGGGTGCGCTGCCAAATGGGTAATAGTGAAGGTCAGGGGCCTCGATGGACCAGACCTGGGCAGCAGAGGCTGGCTCTGGGGATGTGGAATGTCACCTCTTTGTGGGGGAAGGAGCCGGAACTGGTGCGGGAGGTGGAGCGCTACCAATTAGATCTGGTGGGGCTTACCTCTACACACAGTCTCGGTTCTGGAACCATTCTCCTGGATAGGGGTTGGACTCTTTTCTTTACTGGAGTTGCCCAGGGTGTGAGGTGCCGGGCGGGTGTGGGGATACTCACAAGCCCCCGGCTGAGCGCCGCTACGTTGGGAGTTTACCCCGATGGACGAGAGGGTCGCCTCCCTGTGCCTGCGGGTTGCTGGGGGGAGAACTCTGACTGTTGTTTGTGCATATGCACCAAACAGGAGTTCAGAATATTTGGCCTTCTTGGAGACCTTGAATGGAGTCCTGTATGGGGCTCCAGTTGGGGATTCCATAGTTCTGCTGGGGGACTTCAACGCGCACGTGGGCAATGATGGAGACACATGGAGAGGCGTGATTGCAAAGAACGTCCTCCCTGATCTAAACCCAAGTGGTTGTTTGTTGTTGGACTTCTGTGCTAGTCATGGTTTGTCTATAATGAACACCATGTTCGAACATAGGGATGCTCATAAGTGTACTTGGCACCAGAGCACTCTAGGCCAACCAAAGGTCAATGATCGATTTTATAATCATTTCATCTGATCTGAGGCCGTATGTTTTGCACACTCGGGTGAAGAGAGGGGCGGAGCTGTCAACCGATCTGGTTGTGAGTTGGGTCAGGGGGTGGGGGAAGAATCTGGACAGACCTGGTAAACCCAAATGGGTAGTGCGGGTGAATTGGGAACGTCTGGAGGAGGCCCCTGTCTGACAGTCTTTCAACTCACGCCTCTGGCGGAGCTTTTCGTGCATCTCTGTGGAGGATGGGGGCATTGAACCCGAAAGGACAATGTTCAAAACCTCCATTGCTGAAGCTGCGGTGGGGAGCTGTGGTCTTGGGGGCCTCAAGGAGCGGTAACCCACGGACACCATGGTGGACACCGGTGGTCAGGGAAGCCATCCGACTGAAAGAGTCTTTCCGGGATATGTTATCCCGGAGGACTCCAGAGGCAGTTGCAGGGTACCGAAGGGCCCGAAGGGCTGCAGCCTCTGCTGTGAAAGAGGCAAAGCACTGGGTGTGGTAAAAGTTCGGAGAAGACATAGAAAAGGACTTTCGGTCGGCACCAGGGTGCTTCTGTAAAACCTTCTGCCACCTCAGAAGGGGGAAGCGTGGTACCATCCAAGCTGTATATAGTAAGGGTGGGACTCTGTTGACCTCAACTGAGGAGGTAATAGGGCGGTGGAAGGAGCACTTTGAGGAACTCCTGAATCCAACTACCATGCCCTCTATATTAGAGGCAGAGCTAGAGGATAATGGGGGATTGTCATCAATTTCCCTGGTGGAAGTCACTGAGGTAGTCAAACAACTCCACAGTGGCAAAGCCCCAGGGATTGATGAGATCTGTCCAGAAATGCTGAAAGCTCTTCCATTGCATGGAAGTCTGGGACAGTGCCAAAGGAGTGGCAGACTGGGGTGGTGGTTTCTCTGTTCAAAAAGGGGGACCAAAGGGTGTGTACATATTACAGGGGTATCACACTTCTTAGCCTCCCTGGTAAAGTCTACTCTAAGGTGCTGAAAAGGAGGGTTCGGCCGATAGACGAACCTCAGGTTGAAGAGGAACAATGTGGATTCCGTCCTGGTTGTGGAACAACGGATCAGATCTTTACTCTTGCAAGGATCCTGGAGGGGGCCTGGGAGTATGCCCATCCTGTCTACATGTGTTTTGTGGATTTGGAGAAGGCGTATGACCGGGGTCCCCCGGGAGATACTGTGGGAGGTGCTGCGGGAGTATGGGGTGAGGGAGTCCCTTCTTAGGGCCATCCAATCTCTGTATGAACAAAGCGAGAGCTGTGTCCGGGTTCTCGACATTAAGTTGGACTCGTTTCCGGTGAGGGTTGGTCTCCGCCAGGGCTGCACTTTGTCACCAATCGTGTTTGTAGTATTTATGGACAGAATATCGAGGCGTAGTCGGGGTGGGGATGGGTTGCAGTTCGGTGGGCTGAGGATCTCATCGCTGCTTTTTGCAGATGATGTGGTCCTGATGGCATCATCTGCCTGTGACCTTTAGCACTCACTGGATCGGTTCGCGGCCGAGTGTGAAGCGGCTGGGATAATGATCAGCACCTCTAAATCTGAGGCCATGGTTCTCAGCAGGAAACCAATGGAGTGCCTACTCCAGTTAAGGAATGAGTCCATGCCCCCAAGTGAAGGAGTTCAAATACCTTGGGAAGCCTTATAACAAATATGGATTTGAAAGTATGAACAATATGTACAGGTAAGTGCAGTAGCATTATTAGAGTAGTACAAATAATATAGATACATGCAGTGTATTCACAGTAATATAATAAAAACACTCTGCAAAAATATACACTTCCAGTTAGGAGTCATTGACATCAATGAGGCCAGACACATGATCAATGTAAAACTGGTTTATTTCCCATGTTAAGGGAACAGGTGGAACCAGTGGAGCATGAGTTTTCCCCTGCTGAAAGTTACCAACCATTTATCTTTAAACAGCGATGTGGAGCATAGTGAGAGAAGGGTGCAGAACCAAAATCTATTGTTTCGTGCTTTTTTTGTGGTAGAGGCAGAGGACCATCAACTGCTTCCAGTACAATGCATTATTTGCAAACATGAGATGTACAAGGTTGAGACACACAGCAGGAAAAGAGTAAAAGAAAAAGTGACAGTGACAGTGTGAAACACTCCATGCCGAGAAATTGCTTCTCGCCACTGAAGGGAGAAGGGATGAGTCTCTCCTCCGTCTCCAAAACAGGGACTAGCACAGTATCACTTCACCTGCTATTAAGATTATACCCGGTACGTGACTACACACAAAATGGAGAGAACAGATACACACATATGAAAGTGGATACAAACACTTCTGCAAAAGTCATTGAGGAGAGGAAATTACGTGAAATGTTTCGAATGTCAAATCTGAATTTGCTTTTTTTTTTAAACTGTAGACGATAAGGTTGTTCACTCCCTCTAAGACACAATCACAAGTCGCATCCCTTCTTGAAATTCCAGAAGGCATCCAGAACCTACCTTGTATAGGTGGACAATCTGTCAGCTACGAGATTGTGCATGAAGTTGCTGTCTCCTCTGCTTCCTCCTCATCTGAAGAAAGTGAAGGAGAAATGACAAGTCAAGGAGATAATGAAAATGCCACCATCAACACGGATGATTCTCAGGTGTTATATCATGCACCAATGATGCTTAAAGAAATCATTCAAAAGATATAAAAAAAATCACCAAAGCTTCCATGGCCTCCCACAGTAGGTGACCTCACACTAGAGAATGCCCTCAATGTAGTCTCTCACCAACTTTAACTTCATTGCATGGACATCAGGAAGGTCATCACAACCATCAGATGAACGTGTTGAAGTCAATTCAAAGGACAGCAGGAAGGTAGTGTCCCCTTGTCATGACATTATTACCCTGGCAACCAGAGGACAGTGGCTCATGCCAAAACAGTGCTCACTTGCACTGCAGTTCAGCATATGACTGGCTCTGCACGGCTTATAGGGTTGATAAATGGTCTGGCTCCCTGCTCATCCAATTCCCAGGTCCTTGAGCATGATGCTGCCCTTGCTTACATACAAATGGAAAGAGAAATATACATCCCTGAAAACGTCAGTGCTGACATGCCTATAATAATTCGGAGGGCCATACAGAGTTATAAAGCATTCTTACCAGTAGTGCTGGGCGTTATACCGGTTCAAACCGAATACCGCTATGTATTTTTGTTATGATATGGATTTTTTATATACCGCCATACCGGTGTATTTGAATACATATCGTCCGGAATGCTACGCTGCGCAACACTGTTTCAGTTCGGACCCTTTTCCATGTTGTGCTTCTAAACATGCATGGTGCGACTGCGAGGCGTGGTTAGGGTAAACAATTGTGCTCAGAGGCCGGTTGCACTAGCTGGAGATGTATAGGTCGTAACTGTATGTCCGACCTAAAATGCCCTTTACGTCAGTCTTTATATTTATACCTGTTGCACCAGCCGGCCGTAAGCTCGCAATGAACTATGCCTAGTAGCTAGCAGGCACAGCCAGGGCAATGGGTGCTGATTTATATAAATTATTTAAAATGAATTGTTTTTCTGACTCTGATTGCATTAAGATTTAGCTGTAATTTCTTTGGAGAAAGACAGTTTTGTTCAATCGAAGATACAGGGCACATTATTTATGTTAGCATTGAACTACATGGATTTTCAATCAAATGCTTGGAAATAGCCAACGTGTTGTTTGTTAAAACGGTACTAACATTACTGTACGTTACAAACAAATCTTGATCAGTCACTTTCAGCTGTGCGATCCATCCCAATATGTAAAACGTTATGTTTTCTATCATTACAGTATTGAACATAAATGCTTGTTAAGACTGACGCTTCACTGCCCTCCCTCATGCTAAATTGTGAATATATTTTCTGTTATCTTTCTCAAATTAGGACGATGCTAGTTGTTTTGTCTAACTAAAGTTAGTTAAAGCTAGCCTGGCAAGCGAGACCCACATCAAGATGTTGGGTCTGGGAACTCACCGTTGGCAGTGCTCAATCCGAGGGCCGGGATAAACAGTTGTCTTTCAAATTCACTATACACGCAATAGGATAGCGCTACAACCATCCAGGGGTGCGTTTCCCGAAAGCATCGTTACCTATCATTACTATCGTTACTACAACTATGGTCGCAAGTTCCGTCGTTACTAACACAGTCCAACGATTTGGTGTTTCCCGAAACCATAGTTCAAACGAACATTTTCGCAAACTGCATCACAAACTTGTGTGGTTGGAACGACAGCTCTTGACCTGTGGTTAGAAGCATAGTTCCTTGTTAGTTTGTTGTGTCGACGTCATTGATTTCGCAGCAGCTGGGATGTGTTCTATTCAGACCTATCGACCCTATAGCCTATTTCTTTCGAAGCTTTCACCATCCACTGTAAGTGATTTGGATGACTTAAAGTCGAGGTGGTCAGGTTTTACACAATTTGCTTTTCATTACAAATTATTTGAAACGATACAATAGCGTGACGATCGCAATTATTCTCCCTTCTACATGCTTCAGCCCTCCGTTTTGTCACACTTGCAAAGTCCGTCCAGTTTTTTCTAACGTCTTCTGGGCTGCGCTCATAACCATAGCCAGCAGCATTTATTTTTTGGGTGATTTCTGCCCAGGATTTTTTTATCACCATTTGTAACACAATTGTTCAGCTTTGAAAATAGCTGGATTGTATTATTCTCCACGTCCTCCAAAATAACTGTAACTTCATTTTTTTTAAATTGTGGTTTTCGCATCATTTTCAGACAGTTCATATGAATAGCTGTATGGCAAGGGGACTTAAATAGGTAGGCTAATGATCTTAAGCAAAATATGCAACAGGTGTCCACAATATAACAATCAGTGTTTTAACAACCCATCATTTATTTTCATTTTAATTGTGCTTATCTATCAATATTCAATAAGAAATTAATAAATATGAAATTGTGAAATCAATAGTTGTGGATTTTGGGATCAGAGAAGACAACATTGTGTTATATATATATATAGGTATATATTTTATTGTGCAAAGAATGAATGTTGAGTTAACGTAATTACTCCACATCGTCACTAAGAAAGCGCAGTCGAAAAGAGAAAATAACCAAATTTACAGCAGGTGGCGATATGTGCTCATAGCACCAGTCTGCCATTAGCTCGAAGAAGAAGAAGAAGAACGTCATAAAGACAGCTCCAACCAATGTGGTTCAAACCATGGATCTGTGACACAGTAGTGACTAGCTAGTTGATTTCTTTAAAGATGCATCGTACTATGCTGGTTAAACCAGCGAGTTGCATCGTTGTACGGGAAACGCACCCCAGAGCAACAAAGTGTCCGGTCGCCTAAACGGACACATCTTCCTTTTGTAAGAATGACTTTAGTGCCGTTCTTTGTTATTTTCTCAAATAAAAAATTAACTCCAAGTCTACCACAGTCGCGGTCAAAGCCGATTTGAAAGAACGCTGTTCGCCAGCAGCAGCAACCATTTCTTTGTTTTACCGTAATTGCGTTAAGCCCGCCCACCAACTCTATACACGTTGTGATTGGCCTGACCAGAATTTGGTTTTTCCAGCTCGAAAGTTAAGGGAGAGTTGCTAGACTGACCCTAGCTGCAAATAATATTTGCTGCTGCTAGGGTGCGTCTAGATTTCTAGGCTAGGTTAAAGCAGCAAATTCCATGTATTTTTGTCATACCATAGTGTACAGCACACACACGCATTCTTTGTATCTCAGAACAATTAGTAAACGGGTGTAGCTATTTACAATTCTCTTGCAGGCACATCGAATTTAGGGATCAATTTATTATTAGTAGAATAATATATTTTTAAGCCAATGAAATGCAAGTATTTTAATGGTAGCTTCTCTTTTCTTTTACACTTTCTCCCTTTTACCAGGGGGAACGTTTTAAACTTTCATCATCCATTTTATCTATTTAGATTAAGGAAAGAACACTGTCTATCAACTATCACTGGTAATATTCTGATCTCACAGACGCCCATTGCTTACGGTGGACTTAGCTACGACTAGTCTTATTTTTATTTGGTGCAACAGCTGTAAAATCACAACATCGGACACAAGCAATATGCGCCACCACCTTAGCCAGAAGCACGTCTTGGAATATCAAACATATGTCCATCTAATACCATCTACATATGTCGACTGCCTAGCAGTGATTGACGCCAGCCCGACTGATCTCAACACTGTCCACGCCAAAAAGTTGTTTTAGTTATGGATCAAGCCATATAAACCAATGCCCAAGAGATCCATTGGCAAACTACTTCTTAATGCAATGGCATATCTTTCATGTATTGGAAAGTTGTATGGTGAGACTAGCTTTCAGGGCATATAGATTGAGTCTGACCTGGTATTGTAATTGTGTGTGTGTTAGGGGTAGAACGGTACATATATTCGTGTTGAACCGAAACGGTACAGGCATCACGGTTCACGGTTCATGCAATTTAAACTGAGAATACACGGTATAAAAATAAATTAAACTCACGTGCAAATTAATTAATGTAATGCGGAACTACCAATAGATTTGCAAGTTTTTTATGGACACCTAATCCTTAGCCCCGCCTTAGCTCTGAAGCTAAGTAGCCGAGTTCCACCTATGTATGCAGTTTTTTGTCAGATCGACGGTCCAGTGAGTGAGTCAGCACTAAGGACAAGTATTGGTGGCGACCCACAAGAGTTAGAGGACACGCCGACCTCTAAGATCGCAAGTTTGGGAAAACTTCGGTTTCCCAGTCAGTTACAGCTGTTGGGTATGTGAGTGGCAATCTCTCGTGGGCAGAGTCTGTATTAGTATAGACTCTGTTAGCAATGCCTGGAGTAAGAGAAGTAATTATATCCAATGTCACGTGGTTTTGTCTGCGTCACTGATAATTTGGTCGAATCACGATTGGGCGAAGGCGGTGCTTAATCATGGAGCGTGTGTTTTCATCGGTGTGTGCGTTTCAATTAATCTACCTGAGGGAAACAACTGAATGGAGTATTCGTTGTATTATATATTTATTTATCTCAACGTCATGGTACACCATTCTCCAGGTAAAACAACTCCATCAAAAGCACTCGAAGTATGTCGCGTTTGTGGATCAATCAAACTTTTTCCAAAACCAGTTGGCAAGCACAACTGTTGACCTGGCTTGAATTAATGTATACCGTGGACACTACTAAGATTAGAAAGAGCTCTATAAAAACATTGTCACAAACTTCCATGTTAAACTTTTTTAAGGTTCCACAAGCAGTATCTAACATGCTAACGGATATCAGAAGCAATCACCCAGATGTGCTAGCTCAGGGGAGAAACTGTATAATAGATGGTACAGCTTGAGACATGCACAATAAAAAAATTGTGTTCTGTATTTTTGTTTAGCTTTTCCCTCCATTGTACCAAACTTGTACCGAACCGTGATGTATGAACCGAACCTTGACTTCTGTGTACAGTTCCACCCCTAGTGTGTGTGTGTGTGTTGGCTACTCCTTTACATGTAATTATATACATTATAACTCTGCTCTGTTTGATAGCCTACGTTCTTTGATAGTTATACTTAAGTTATACATGCAGTTCTAACATGTTTGGATGATTCTAGTTTCTTTGAGCTCTTACTGTACGTACACACCGCCACAGACTTGAGCTTCCAAAGTTACCGGAAGTCATTCATTTTCAATGGAAGCCAGCTTCTCTCAGCTGCAAGGACCGGCAAATCAGTCGGCGTCGCGTTTTGGGCGTACTGAGCAACCACAGCGTCAAGCAGAAAAGTTGAAGTTTGTTCAACTTTATGGTAATGAGCTATGACGCGGTTCAGCGGCTAATGACCAGCAATCAATCGAAATATAGACGTCCTTTGCGCTGGCTGATCCCAGAGAAACATTCGATGTAAACTTTCGTTCTAACCAAAACATTAGTTCCGAGAAAATGGAGGAAAAGCTCATTATTGCTGTCGCTGCGTTCCCTATAAACACAACAACTTCGCGATGATCCATAATGATCCAGTTATACACATATGAGGATGAGTTCAACTCTTATTGGAAATATGTTCCCTCGATTTAAGCGGGAATGCAGTTCATTTGCTCACGATATATTTAAGTAGGCTACGTATGCTACTCCTGTCCTATTTTTACTGTCTGATCTTACCACGTCAGAGCGGCCAAAGCGCCCAAAGCGTCTAAAGCTTCCCTATACTTTTTTGACAAGCGTCCTTGACAGGGCGTCCAGAGCTTCTTTGGAAGCTCAAGTCTGTGGCGGTGTGTACGTACAGTTAGCGCTCCGGTTAGAATATTGGCTGCTTACTGACCCTTTAATGTTATGTCAGATACAACTGATTATTAAATATGTCTTAAACATCAACAGTTTCATGTTTGCCTTGAGCTTTTGTTTTGGGGAAAGTTTGCAAACAGTCGCCTATGTGAGTTGGACGAAGTGTTACCGTTACAATGGAATGTTTACACCAAATCGTTCAAAATTAAGTGTTCAGAGATATCATGTTCGAGATATCATATGAATGCTCGCCACTGTTTGCCAAATTTGAACACACCTCAGCTTAGGAAAATTAACGTTAGATGAGAGTTGAAGGTGCTTACGTTAGTAAGCACAGTGCATGATGCTAGATGCTGCTTGTTAGCCAGCTGAAACTACCCTACATATTACAACACTAACGAGACGTTTACATACGTTTGAACAACACAGTGTACAAAACTAACATTTAATATATAGTATTAATCATATTGTAATGAAATTAATACTCACTATCACACAAATAATGTACTTGGTGATGGTCAATGTGCTGCCACCGCAGCATGCTGCTTGTGTCTGACAGCTGATTCTTCCGGGTAACAGCTGTTCTGAATAAGATACATCTGATTGGATAATAATAATCCTACATCAGTATCTTACCGCGCTATTGGCTCTACTGATATAGTAGGCAACCGCACTTGCCTGCATATTTACGGGTCGTGCACTATGATTTCGGGAAAAATTTGCAATAATTGCGAGTGGCAACACTTTTCATATCGTTAAGAATAAAACAATCGTCCTAACTTTACATTCCAGGTTCTCCCTCCATGGGGATCATTCATTTTGAACAGTAAATCACGTACGGAGGCTCAGCCCAATGCCTATTATTCCTGTGTTCAGTAAAAACATGTATATAAAAAAATAATTAAAAACATTACGTAAAATTCGGTCCAACCGGACAAATGAACGGAAGTTACATACGGTATAGGGCCACTTTAAATGAAATGACTCGTCTCTCGAGACATAACATTATAGGGTTCACTAGTCTCGATAGCAGTATCGATAAGCTTGGACCTCATTGATTTTCGGGTTTAGAGAAATTTGGAACTGGGTCCTTAACACTAAAACCGCCAGGCCTTCCAAACTACCTATAACCGCCAACTGCTGACGCTCATCAGCGTCATTAGCATACGAATCACCCTCATTAAAAACTGCTCTCTCCTCCGCAGCCTCCTGCGAAGCCATCACTGCATCCAGCGATCAAGAGCATCACCTCTATTGTGTTTTTATAGGTCTCCAAACAGATTAATTACATGGAGATTTTTGTTGTTTTTTATGGTATTATATTGCTTTTATAGAATGAAAATTATTTAGTCTAGAATGAAAACCCACCACATGTACTTACTTTATAGATAAACCAGCTAATACTTTTAATACGATTTTCAACTAACGGCGCAATCAGAAAGTGCCGTTTCATTCTTTTTAAAATGTGTTCCAGTGTCGGAAACAGCCTGAATTACAACATGTCATATTTATGCTGTTGTAGCCTATTTTTATAATTTTATAGGCTCATAGAATGTAAATGGTTTTCAACTAACAAATTCAGAACAAATATGTTTCTGGATCTGCATTAGCTACGTTTCAGCACACCCATTATATATATATATTTTTTTGTAATATTTTATATTCAAATACAATAGCGAACATTTCAGCGGGTGCAGTGTGGATTTTAAAAACAGTTGTGTATGCTAATTTGGGACTAGAGAAATCGTTTCAATATTTGTTCGTTTTGTATTTTTATATAGCTATCCTACTTTTCTTTCTGTAAAATATTGTTGATGAAGGTAAAAAAGATTTGACGAGATAAATAGACGTGAAGCTAAAATGAATCGGTTTCAAGCAAGCTTCGCATTGCATAACGGCACCTGTAAAGACCGGTTTATTTCCATTCAAACCCGCTTATGGTGACTATATATATTAAAATATGTACAACTGTTGATAAAAGCGTAGCTGTACTGAAGTCGGATTTTTTCCTTTTCAAGTCTATTTTGTTCAGCATATCAGACCGGTGCAGTGTGGATTATAGAATTGTTCTATGTACAGTTTTTTATAATTATTGAATTATCTGCTTGCCTCAAACGCTTTGCGCTGACGAGATAAATAGACGTGAAGCTAAAATGAATCGGTTTCAAGCAAGCTTTGCATTGCATAACGGCACCTGTAAAGACCGGTTAATTTCAATTCAAACCCGCTTCAGGTAAATATATATTGAAATTGTACAGCTGTTGAAAAAGCGAAGCTTGATTAAAGACATGTAGCTATTTTTTTCCTTTTCAAGTATATTTAGTTATGCATGGTCAAACAGAACAAAATACAATTTCTTATTTACAGCAACGACTGGGAGCAATTAGGGTAAAGTGTCTTGCTCAAGGACACAGCGACATTTGGCTCAGTCAGGGATTTTATTTGTAGCTACCTTATATTAGAAACAATATTGAAAAAGTGTAGAGTTGAATATGCAGTAATTACGAAATGACATAGACGACTATACTCATGGCCTATAATGTTGTTTGATCATTTATATTAAACTACAAAATTTAGTGCATCTGCTCGCCTCAACAACAACTGTTTGCGCTGCCTGTTTTGCTGCCTCTTTTGCCGTGGTCTTGCAACCTAAATAATTATGAAAGTAGCCTACATCCATACACGAATAAGAAAAATCTAAATACAACTGTAGCATCCATTTTCAGCTAGAAATTCTAATATTTTAAACTTTAGAGACAAAACTTTCTTTATATGCCAGTTTCTGCTGAATATGAACTTTTCCATTATTTCTGCTTTTTCCTGGGCGTTCCTTCTGCCGTATTCTGCAGCTACACCAGCGTTCTGTCCGGGGCATTCCTGTGGAGTCGCTAATCATCTCAACGAATTGGTCCTCTTCTGTAGGGGATTATTGCGTATGAGCAGTAGACAGTGTTACTTTATAAAAAAACGTCCAATATATAACTACTATTAGGATAAAGGGTCTTGCCCAAGGACACAATGATATTTGGCTCATTTGGGATTCCTTCTGACTACAAGTCTGACTCCCTACCCACTGAGCCATCTGTGCTAGTCATCTCAATGAATTGGTCCTCTTCTGTAGAGGATTATTGCGTGTGAGCAGTAGACAGTGTTACTTTATAAAATAGTGCTTTTTACACTTTGTAATGTCCCATTTTTCAATATTTGCATTGTTCTTGTGTTTTTGTAATATTGATTATTGTCTCATCCAGTTGTTTTGATTAAACACTGCCTCCCTTGCCAGCCTACATTCGCATAATATCTTTATTATTTTGAGTGTTGTGTCAATAAATAATGGAACTAATAGAAATGTGCACAAAATGACAGAATTTCTTACGTTTTTCTCGCCCCACTTGTCATGTCTCTATTCCCAATCAGTGGGGCGCGCACCACAGTTTGACTAACGCTGAGTTATGTTATGTCCTGGTTTGTAACAAGCAATGCAGTTTTTCACAAATCTTTCAAAACTTTTCCAAGTGTCTTAGACTGCAGCAAACGTATGTTTTCAAGTGTTGTCTTCTTGTGCTTTGAGTGTAGGCTAATTGTCAGCCTAATGGCCCCTCCTCCAACCCCCTTACCCCCTCTGTCCGCGGTGTTGTACGAACTGATCGTATATTAGGCTAATGTGAAACTGAGCAAAAGAAGCCCCCACACAAGGTCTTTGTGTAAGCTCTTTGCCAACGTGTTGAAACATCATCAATGCTGTGTGATATAGGCAACAGAGAGTAAACATTTAGTTAACCATTTGATCATATTTTTTGTAAATATGATTACAAATAGGCCTATTATTGAATTACTTATTTTGTTACATTACAAATTGATTTGAGTAATATAGGCAAAAAAATGTATTGGGCTTTTTATCAGCAGCTCATTTTATTTCTGTGACTTTGGACCAGGCCGACTGGCTTGGGTCGGACCTGGGTCAGTATTCAGGCCGGATGTCAACTCTACTCTGCCTAGGTAGGTTAAAGTTCACCAACTCAGCGGCATGTTGAGATCCATTGATGTATGAAGATGATCGTTCATGCTTGCGCAATTGAAACACAGCCCCTCCCCCACCCCCTCACACACCCTCTTACTAAATGTCAGAAAAACGCAGGTAGGCCTATAGATTAATTGCCCCTCCTCCACCCCTCACCTCTCTGTCCGCGGTGTTGTTCAGGTTCAAGCAAGCTTCGTTTTGCATAACCCCACGCTGTAAATGCATGTTACCAGACAATGAACGTTTTATAGCTATAGTTTTCATAGTCATAACTTCCGGGGCATGGGCATCAGTTTGGATTGAAATGTTATGGGGACACAGACGCTTTCAGAAGAGGCTGCACAGTTTAGACCAGCGGGATGATGTTGCTAAAAACGTCCAATATATGACCACTATCAGACCGGACCTCGCGGCCGCGAAACAGGGCCAGTTTTTACAAATCCCTCTGCACTTCCATTTATGTCATGCGTTATGCAAACTGAGCACAAACGAAACCCCCACACAAGGAATGTTGTATAGGTGATCATACAATAAAATATATTTTTTTTTTGCTGTAAAGATTTTAAGAGATATGATGTAGGCCTCTACAACATTATTTGGCCCATTTTAGCTGACTTCCTCCTATGTGAGAAGCAGACATCAGGGATGTAGGTGTAAAATAATCAGTGAAAAAGTCAATATAGAAAAAGTGTAGAGTTGGAGAATATGCAGTAATTACCGAATAAAATATGGAAGACTATAAAGTTGTTTGATGTTTTATATTAAATTACAAAGTTTAGTGCAACTCTTTGCACTGACTAGATGTAGACTTGAAGCGTGTTTACAGACATTTAATATGTTATGTAGTTTTCATAATCATACAACTTCACGGGCATCCAATAGTTCTTTCATTAATCCCTCTGCCATTTCATTTATGTCAGGCGTTATGCGAACAGAGAACATATTTTTTTGTTAGTGTAATAGGCTATATCCGACATGGAGAATTACATGTGTAAATGCAGCGACATTTGGCCAATTGTGATTTTAAAACTTAAGGATTATGGTAGCAATGGAAACAACAAATAGCCTACTTATAATACAAATATTATTCAATTATTTATTTTGGTACAACATGAGTGTAGCCTATGTAAAATGTTGAATTATGAGAAGCAGCGTTTCGTTGTTGAAAAATAATCGGCGATAATTCTAAAACACATGATAGCCAGTAACTTTAGTTATTACATTATATTCCAAAGACTAAAGTTAAAAGTATTTTACGAAATGATAGACATTATTTAGTTAATTCTCAGCCAGGGCGAGAAAAAATAAACATTTAAGAATAATGAATGACACAACCTTAAAGTATTTTTCATTTGATTTTATGTGTACATTATATTAGAATAATAATAATAATAAACCTTTATTTATACAGCTCATTTCATACAAGGAATGCAGCTCAAAGTGCTATACATCAATAAAAGTCAATATAGAAAAAGTGTAGAGTTGGAGAATATGCAGTAATTACAGAATGAAATATGGAAGACTATAATCATGGCCTATAATGTTGTTTGATCATTTATATTTAATTACAAAGTTTAGTGCATTTTAGTGCATCTGCTCGACTCAACA
>JACXGM010001759.1:6274-22122 GCA_016801145.1 Umbra pygmaea | reverse complement strand
ATGGTGGTCTTGCAACCTAAATAATTATGAAAGTAGCCTACATCCATACACGAACAATCTAAATACAATTGTAGTATACATTTTCCGCTCGAAATTCAATTGTTTTAAACTTTAGAGACAAAACTTTCTTTATATGCCAGTTTCTGCTGTCAAGGAAGATGAACCTTGGCCATGATTTCTGCTCGTTCCGTGGGGGTTCCTCCTGCCGTATTCTACAGCTAAACCTACGTTCTCCCTGGGGCGTTCCTGTGGATAGAAGTTTGGAAGACTATAAAGTTGTTTGATGTTTTATATTTAATTCGTTTAGTGCATCTGCTCGCCTCAACAACTCTTTGCGCTGACTAGATGTAGACTTGAACCGTGTTTACAGACATTTAATCTTTTATGTAGTTTTCATAATCATATAATTTCACTGGCATCCAATATTCTTTCATAAATCCCTCTGCCCTTTCATTTGTCAGGCGTCATGCGAACTGAGCACATATTTTTTTTAGTTAGTGTAATAGGCTATATCCGACATGGAGAATTACATGTGTAAATGCAGCGACATTTGGCCAATTGTGATTTTAAAATTTAAGGATTGTGGTAGCAATGGAAACAACAAATAGCCTACTTATAATACAAATATTATAAAATTATTTATTTTGCTACAACATGAGTGTAGCCTATGTAAAATGTTGAATTATGAGAAGCAGCATTTCGTTGTTGAAAAATAATCGGTGACAATTCTAAAACACATGATAGTCAGTCACTTTAGTTATTACATTATATTGCAAAGACTAAAGTTAAAGGTATTTTACGACATGATAAACATTATTTAATTAATTCTCAGCCAGGGCTAAAGATCTTTTGTCTGTGGTCATTGGCCATTGAGCCATTGAAAGCATTCATTCAGTGAGAGGTGCTTAGCGGCTTGGTTGCTAGGCGCCTGGGTACCAGATAATTGGCTGGGTACCAACGTTAGGCGGCGTTGGATTTTGGCGGTTTTAGTAGTAATTAGGGGTAAAAAATATATGGAAATCATTGATAAAAAGTTTTCTGTTTGAGATTTTTGAAATTGGACAACAGAATAATGTAAAATAAACATATTTAGGAAAAGTCAAGGAAGGAGGAGGGTGTAGCTTTCAAAATCACAGATATATTTTAATTACAAACTCAAACGCCCGATGGCGTCGGCCTTTGGCGGTTCTAGTGTTAATAGAACTGGATCTGAGAACCATCCTTAGTGAGGAATGCGCCACGGTGGGGCACACAGCATTGCTGTCAACTTTGGAAACCAAGACGTGCCCGGTCTTTCCGGAGCCACCAGAATATCCATCGCTCTCTCCTCTCGAATTCTTTGCATCACCTGCAGTAGACGTCTTGCGGGAAGAAAGGCATAAAACAGGCCTCTCTTGTGCGAATGCATCCACTCCCAGTGGAGGGCTGTCAAAGTGTCTCAGAGAAAACCACAGAGGACACTGTGCATTTTCCTTTGACGCAAACATATCTGTGTTTGCCCTGCCGAACTTGTCCCAAACCATTTGGATCAGATTCGAATTCAGGGCCCACTTGCCGGGGCTCAGGCCCCCTCTGGACATCAAGTCCGCCCCCACATTCAGGCGGCCTGGGATGTGAGACGCCACTAGTGATTGGACATGAGTCTGTGCCCATGTCCACAGATTGACTGCACGTCAGTGAGGCGCGGGGATCTCACTCCCCTGTTGATTGATGTAGGCCACCATAGTGCGATTGTCTGACCAGACTCGCACATCCCGGCCCCTTACCAGAGAAGACAGAGAGCATAGAACTAGCAGAACTGTTCTGAGCACTAGCCGGTTTATGTGTTCTCTGTTCGGACCCAGTCTGAGCCCAGCAAACCATTTCTGTGTTCAACGCATGTGTAACAGGCCCAACCACATGCGCCGCTGACATAAGTCCTAACAGAGACGATGATAATGATGATGAATTCAACTTATATAGCGCTTTTCTTCCAAGGAACTCAAAGTGCATCAGACAGTGAGCCGGAAAGCCCACCTCATTCACCACCAATGTGTAGCACCCACTTGGGTGATACACTGCAGCCATATTGCGCCAGAACACTCACCACACATCAGCTATCAGGTAGAGAGGTGAGTAGTTATATTTGCCAATTAGGAAGGAGGGGGACATGACCCGTCTTGCTGTTACTGTGCGTAACAGTAGACAGCGGTCGAGTTTGGAGCAGTGCCTCCCTTTCTGGGGTGAGGCGTGCTGTCATAGCAATCTTGTCTAACTGGAAGCCCAGATAAATCATTTGCTGTGCAGGCCACGGTGTGCTCTTTTCCAAATTCAGGGTAAAGCCCAGTGCCATCAGATGTCTCATCACCTCTGCCGTGTGAGACATGGCCATGGCAGATGACTCAGCCAGAATCAAGAGATCGTCTATATACACCAGAATTCATATTCCTCTGCGTCTCAGCGGGGATAAGGCTGTTTCCAGAATTTTGGTAAATACTCGGGATGCACCGATCGGCATCC
Source organism: Umbra pygmaea (assembly GCA_016801145.1). Taxonomy (NCBI): domain Eukaryota; kingdom Metazoa; phylum Chordata; class Actinopteri; order Esociformes; family Umbridae; genus Umbra; species Umbra pygmaea. The sequence goes on along the minus strand of JACXGM010001759.1, from coordinate 19,623 downwards.
TCTGCTATTTGTAGCATTTCCATAGAAAATTAAACCTGAGGTATTTTCGTTGTCTCCGAATATAGGCGTCCTTCAGGTCTCTGCTGGCACAGTAGTCGACTGGATGAATACATTCCATCCGGTGTCTGACTGTGAGCACGTTCAAGCCTCTCTTGGCTATCGATCTGTTCATGACCCTCAGGTCCAGAATGGGTCTCACTCCCCGTTTTCTTTGGTATCAGAAAATACAGAGAATAGAGGCCGTGTTTCTCCTCCCCGACAGGGACCTCTAAAACAGCCTCCTTCTCCAAGACTTGAGAGATTTCCTTCTCCAGGACTTCTCTCTTGATGGAAGATAACATAATTGTTTCCCTGATTCCTTGAAAAGGCGGGGGGGGGTGCAAATCTGGAGGGCATAGCCCCTAAACAAGGTTGGGGTTAACCAAGCTGGAATAAAACATATCTCTCGCCATTTGTGATAGAAGGGAGAGAGTGGGTGAGCAACCCACCGAGTCACCGAGTTTAGGAATAATCGAAACTCCCAGGTGGCCCACACCGCCGCTGACCCCCCGTCTGAATGAGGGGTTGCCCAAGGGGGGGCCGCTCTTGAAAGGGCGAGTGGGGAGGCAATGACTCCCTAGAGTACACAGAGTCAATAGCTGTGGGAAAACAAGGGGTAGAGGAGGAAGAGTTCCTATTCTCTATCAATTCTGTGGTTTACCCAATTGATAACGGGACAGACAGAGCAGGAGGCGAAAAAACGACTCCTCTTTGCCTGTTTGTCAATATCATCACCAGAGAGAGAGGAACAGCTGCAATTGGCAGCCAGCAGTGAAAGAAAGGAGGCCCCTCCCTTCTCTTTTCCACACACACCAAAACTGACAGGCATGGAAAAAGGGCCATGAGACACAGAGAGGATAGGTAGAGTCCCAAATGTTCTCATGCCTGTGATAGCTCGCAACTCAGCGCTAGCCAAACCTAGCATAAAGGAGCAGCGAAAGGAAGGCAACAAGACCTGTCTGAGGAATCACACCCTTTATCAATGAGTGTGCTTATTAAATTACGGTTTAAAGGTGAGGGATCGCGTCGCTTAATAGAGGAATGCATTGCTCTATTAAGTTTCGATTCCTCTCCCTCAGTAACATTACCCATGCAAGACGACGGCAAAACTGGTAAAAGTAAAGACCTCGACTGACTAGAACTGGAAACAAGACACTGGTTAGGTTGTACAACAGCCTGACTAGACACAGTACCAACACGAAGCAAGGAATGAGCCTCTGTCCTCCACACCGGAGGGACAGTAGGACAGACGGGCAGACACAAGGGATAATTTTCAACATGTTTATTGAAAAGACGCTTGGGGTCCGAGAAACCCCCGCTAAGGGATTCCCCCCTCCTGTCATTGGAAGGATTTCTTGCCCGATGGGGCAGGCTGGCATGTCCAAGTGGGGGCCAGAGGTCTGGGATGCTGCTGACCACTGATCAATGGTTTCGGCTCCGGTGCGGGCAGCTCTGTAGGCTGGTACTGTCTCTTTCTCTCCCTCTTCTTCTGCGACGAACCTGGACGCTGATGGCCATGCATCTTAGACCATGGGCCTTAGAAGCAGAAGACGCCGGCGGTGAGGCATAACGCTGCTGTAGATGGAAGGACTTTCTCAGAGCCCTCCTGTCCTCCTCCTCCCTGGCTACCCTCGCGGTGGTCTCAGCCGTGGGCTTCCCAAACAGCACGTCAGGTACCAGGGGAGTCAAAGTCAAAGTCAACGTTCAAAGTCAAAGTCAAAGTTGTTTATTTGTCATATGCATCGAATGACATCACATCATCCTATGCAGAGAAATTCTTGTGACATGGCTCGACACATCTACACAGTGGGCTTATAAAGATTATATACAATATCAAGAAAAAAATTAAGACAAAGCGTTGAGAAGCAGTAATTTTTGGCTGTCAGACCAGCCATGCCTCGTCCTGATGAGATGGCCACCGCCTCAGCCATCTTAGAGATCACACAGGCAGCCTTGCCCACCTCCAAAATTTTCTGCGTGGTCAGGGAGTCCCTTCCCAACATCAAGGAGGAAATAGCGGAACAAAGAAGAGTGGCGTTGGAGGCGCTCCCACGTTCTGGGTGAAGAGGATGAAGCCCTTGTTCAGAAGAATAGAGGAGGTCCTGTACTAGGCTTCTCTATGGATAGGCCTCTTGTTGGCCTGCCAAGCAGACAAACCTTTAGCGAGGTGGGCAGCAAGTGTGGGGTCCAGCCGCGGTAAGCCCTTGGCTACTACCTCAGTCCTCCTAGCTACAGAGGTGAAGGGGAGAACCCCTTACTGGAGCTGCAACCTGCATAGGCGCCCCCCACGATGCCTCGACCAGGGTGGCGAGGTCTATCATGGAAGGCGGCGGAGGTTCTTTTTGGGTCACTCGTTTGGCATAGTGACTGCCTCCCCAAAACACCCACCTGAACAGCAGGTGGGTATGAGCAGCGGCCCTCAAAATTCCAGGGAGGTCTTGTCTGATGGTAGGTTGAGTAGGTTCCACTGCGACCAGGGGTAGTGCGGCAACCTCAATCTCCTCCTCAGACGAGTCCTCCTCCGAAATGGAAGAAGAGGAGGATGAGCTATACTGCGGCTCCTGAAGGGCCGCCCAGCTAGCTCGAGCCTCGATGGGAGGGGAGTGGTCTGACAGATCCTCCCATTCTCCCAGAGGCTCTTCATCCTCAGAAACAGGCGCCATTACCACCTCCTCCAAAGCCACAGGCGTGACAGGGTGGAAAAAGGCCTCCCGCCTTTCCCTAAATTTAATAGGCATGTCCTGACAATCAGTGCACTAGACATTAGGCCACAGGGCCGCCGTCGCGTGCTCTTTCCACAGGCAAAAAAACACACTAAATGTGAGTTTCCCCATCCTGCGTCAGCTGAAAGCAATGACAGGCCAGGGGTTGGGGTTCGACCGGGAAAGGCATAATCGATGAGAAAATGAAGAATAGGACGTGTTGAAAACTAGCTAATTATGACTAACAATTGCTAGATTAAAGGTGCAGCTAAAAGATAGTCGGCTGAAGACTAGAGGGAGACGAGTGCTGGGGCACGGCACCCTTATATGGAGGTGTCGTGGTCACCCCATTGGCTGGTACGGTGACGTGTATACAAAATTTTATTTAGGTGCACCCGCATGTGTGGGAGGGGTAAACCACTAGGAGCATAGCTCACCTATGGGGCGGAGCTCCACGAAATAGAACTGCATGGGTAATTCTTCTCAGTCCATTGATGCCCCCATGTGGCCACATTGAACCATAGCTCATTTATTAGGAGCTACAGAACCCTGAGGATGTGTGCCAAATGTAAACTTAATCAGTGACAAAGTGTGATATCATTGACAATTCTGGCCAAATTAAAATTACTTTTTTACTAACTAATAGAATTGCCAGCATTTCGGTAATTTCATATTATGATACAATTACCAGTGTTTGATTTTACATCCATATATGCAAAAACTCACCTCTGAACATATAGCATTCACATGAGACTAAATTAACACTGAACTTCCAGTAGCATGCTAATGCTTATTAGCAATGTGTCAGCTATTAAATGCATTAGCCACCTTTTGAAACACCATGTTGCTCCATGCTAATATTTCACTATATTGCCTATTGCATTAGCATGATGATTGAATTTTATTTAGCATGCTTATGCTAATTAAGAAAGGGCCAGATAGGAAATACATTAATATACAATTGAAGTACCATGTAGCACCAGGCTAATAGTTTGCCATATGTGATCGGTATATGCAGTATTGGACAGTAGCGTTGCTACAATAAGCGCCATTACTAGTTTAACTACATTTCTCATTAGCATGGTCGTAGAGGCGCTGTTTTCTGAATCAAATAGCTTTACAAGCTACATTTTCCCAAACATTTCTGAAATGAAACTGCTAAGGATCAGTAAGTGACGCTACTTCCATATAGTGGAACCAGTTCACCTAATCAGACTAAATCGTTCCAAATAGTTTTCATCTCCATAAAGCACTAATCCACAAATTTCTAAAGTTACTCACTTTTTGACGTGCCTGACTCTCCCTCTGACTCGAAATAAACCAACATCCAGGAGTTATTCAGTTACTCTAACAGTACACCTACTTAACCTACTGTTAAGAAAGAACTGATGATGATGAGCACAAGTAGCAGAGCAGAGGATATACTGAGCATGCGTGCAGCATGAGCGTACATGAACGAACCATGGATGGAACGAACTTACGTACAGTACACCGCCTGCCTAACAACAGTTCTCGAGTCAAGAATTGGTTGCAACATCGGAAAGTGTGATAATATAAAACAGACTGGATTATGTTTATGAATTAATTACTGTCTTATCACTGTATGAGGCATGATTGGCTCAGCTGCATTGCAGTTTTTGAAACAACCGATGGAGCAAAATAAACATTTTTTAAGTATTTATTTAAAAGATTAATTTTTCTGTGTGTCTTAAAGGAATTTGTGTGTTTAGGCTTTTAGGTTATAGGCTAAAGGGGCTTATGATCTAGGTTAGGAAGGTTGGACAATAATAATTGAGACGGTATGTTAAACAGGAAAAATGTGATGATTTATGAAATATAATTCATAAATAGTTAATGATGACACATTCACAAATTGAGTTTGTATTAAATAAACAATGTTTTAATACAATTGTATTAAATGTTCAAATAATAAACCAATTTTAACAAAGAACAATTGCTGTAAAAGGGGAGCACTTACACACTGTAATTAACTCTTAATGTCTTACACACTATATTTAACAGGTATTGACTGTTGTGTGTAAATGACAATGTGTTTATCAAAAAAATTGCAAAAACTATGTGCAAAGGCAGTTTTAAAGAAAGTTTTTAACCACTTTAGTAAAAAGACAATCTACCATAAGTACCAATTTGCAACTTGACCCTCTCTTATTAGGGTATGTTTGCATTCAGAAAAACAATCTGCCTAACTTTGTTAGGACTCAGTCTGTTTCGACTTTCTGAAATAATCTGACCTGTTTTTGAAGGCACAGATGTAGCAATTATGCAAAGTCTCCTTTTCATAACAGCAGTCAACCTTTTATATACTGCTTGCCTTGCTTTCCACCAAGCCAGTGGGTCTTCCGTTCTTGTCTCTGCAAGATACCCTCTCATTTCTGCCACTGCGGTGGATGTTGGGTTGCTCTTTCATCAAAATCCTTCCAGATTGAAGATTTCTGTTCAGGTGACGGAGGGGCTGGAGGAGTGTGACGTCCTCCAGTTCTAACCTCACCCTGTAATCTCATTCCACCTCCGGCACTGCTCAACTTCTGACCATTCACAAACGCATCCCTACAACAAGATCCCAATCACTTGAGTACTGACACTTGCTGCACTCTGGTCTGTATAAATGCAACCACACCTCATTGCCTCTTAATAATTGGCCCCTAATAATTGAACTAGATTAAAAAAAAATTAACTAGATCATCTTCAGACCATGCCGACAAAAATCTATTAAAAGCTTTTTATTAAACCCAAACGTTATTGAATAACACGTAAACAAAATGTACGTAGCATTTGCAAAAACAGATGTAAGGCTGTATCTCCACAACGCTTTATCATATTCAGACAAAGCATGGAACATGTCTTCACAAGAATGACCTGAGGCTACTTGCTCCATTTCGGAACAGTTCCACCTGCTGGTCAAAAGTTACAACCCTTAAAATCATATTATTAATGACCATATCATTTTTTCACCCATTTTGCCTACATTCATGTTTAAATGACTCCAATTGCTTCATGCTGCAGTTGGTCTGACACTCCCAGCCGTGTTGGCATGTATTTTCCTCTTCTTGCGCTTGGCCCCGCAAATGGCTGCTCGCAGCTATATTTCACTTTATAACTGTAAAACATCCTTGTTTCCACATCACTGCCTGGATGTGTTTGGATGATTTAGATGCAAAACTTAATTGTAATACATTTATCAGATTATGAAGATGTTTTAACTGACGGATGTTATGATCACTGACTTTATACATTTGAATGTGTAAAGTGTTTCTTTCATCCCATCCCGCGATAGACTTGACGTTTTACGTCATCGAAAATTACATAATTATGTTTGAGCGTAAAAGAACCAAAAGAACCGGTGATACGTTTTTTTAAACGTTTTTTTAAAACGAACTGTCCGAAAGAACCGGTTCATGGAAAAGATCTGAACTTCCCATCACTAGTATCCAGGGGACAGAGCTCACACAGTGAACAAGTGGCATATTTCATCTGAGGGGTTAGATGCATCCTATGGATGAAATTAAAATGAATAAATAAACTAAACTAAAGTTTGTAATTTATCCCAAAATCTTATGGGCCGGTAAAGTGTAATCATTGAGCCAAAAAAATAATATGAGTATAATAATAATAATGAACGGTAACAAAAACAATAGGATTTAAACAGTGAAATTCTGAAACCCTAATAAAACCAATGACAAGTCTCTGAGTGGTGCAGTATACACAGTCTCTATTATATGTATTCTATACATTGCCTTGTTTTCTATATTTCATCCAGGTTGAATGGATGTAACCTCACAGAGACATGTTGTGAAGCATTGGCCTTAGCTCTCAGTTCACCCTCCTCCCATCTGAGGGCGCTGGACCTGAGTAACAATGACCTGAAGGATGCAGGGGTGAAGAAGATCTCTGATGGACTGAAGGATCCACAATGTAAACTGGAGAGACTGAGGTTAGTATAATTATGGCCATTTGGTGTGCATTTAAAATCAACAGGAAAAATTTCAATTTACATTATTAGTCATCATGTTTTGTAGCACTTTCTCTGCTATCATTTTTGCCAATTCCAAGATAATGCTTTTACCAATATGGCTCTACAGTGCAAACATACGGTGTAAAATGTATTTATTTTGTCTTGTTCATCTTTGTTTCTTATTTCATCAAGATACTTCTCTATGAATTCTGCATACTTTCCTGCCTCATTCATTGTGAAAAAGAGCTGCTATTTTCTAGCATATTCCCTGAATATATTTAATAGATTCTTGTCCTTTATTTATAGAGGGGAAACCAGCTGAGACCAGTGTCTTTTACAGTTATGCCCTGTGATAAAACAATAAAATCACCAGCCATAAATAAAACACAATAAAATTATACAATTGAATAAAAATAATTAAATAATAATTAAAAACACTTGCGTGTAAAAAAATACACATTAAGAGCAATATTCACAGTAACACACCATTGTACAAGCATTAAAACCGCTAGTTTAGGTTTACTCTGTAAATCATTCCTTGAGTGGCGATTAAGGTTTTCACCTAAACTTTAACTCTTGGTACCTCCAGTACCAACAGGTCTTGTGTACGAGTCTGATATGTATTATTTGACCACTGTATTTTTTATTTACTGTAGATAGCTAGGAAGTTTCTTTAATACAGCCTTTCAAAATAAACATCAAACAATGTCTGGACCTTCTAAAAGTAAAGGAGTCCCAGCCAACTGAAATATCAGGCAATGATGTGTGTGATTGTCTGTAATAAATTGCAATGCTGCATGATACAATGCATCCAAATGTTTCAATGCTGACGTTTACCCATGTACTATATATGGTATATCACCATAATCAAGCACTGATATTAAAGTGGCTTGTACAATTTCCTTTCTCTTCTGTAAAGAAAGACATGATTTATTTCTATTAAAAAGGCAAATTCTTAATTTCAGCTTCCTTACTAGCTCAGTAATATGTGCATTAAAACTGAGATTATTATCTAACCAAATGTCCAGGTATTTATAGGTACAAGTGGTTACTGGTATATTTGGTCACGAAGGGGAGGGGCTGTGGCGAGGTGAGGTATGATTCAATGCCAGTTTTTAAATGAAGAAAATACAATTAATTGCCGCCAGGTGGCTCCGGGGAGCACATTGAAAGCGTCATCCAAAGATTCACCCTGCGTACAACAGCACATTATCAATAAAACCAATCAATTGTGAAGTTAAATATACCATTTGTTTTGTAACATATTAATCTACAGTCCTGCCAAATAATTGTTCCATCTAAACTGGCTTTTTACTTTAAAAATAGCTTTTCAGTGCACAAAAAACTAAACAGTTTACATTTGATACCTAAAAAGCATGGCCATTGCTCAATGTCTACACTGTAAAAAATACTGTAAATTTACAAGGAAATTCTACAGCAATATACTGTTTTATTGACATACAGCACATTACTGTAAACAGAAAAGTGTTAAGGGTGTTTCAGCACCTCCCTCTGCAAATGTTTGTAATTACAGTATTTAACTGTAAATTAGTACACCAGCTTAAGTAATCAAGGACTAGTTGATTAGTAGACAAGTTGAATCAGGTGTGTTAGCTGAAATACATGGATTGGCTGGTGGTACTTAAGGAGTTAACACATGATCACAAATGTTTCCATCACAGCAAATATCTGGTCTCATGTGAAATTGTTTAAAAACAGATTCATTTTGCTCTCAGCTTGCTATTTTTAGTTTATTTAAGTTTAAACTATTCAGATTTATAATATATTATATATATGGACTATTTGTTGATCTATTGAGTATTTGAAGTAATTAAACAAGTGATTGGCGCAGAAAGCAAATTATCCAGTGTTATTTCACACATTGTAATATTAGCCAATGCATATTTCCTAAATTCTTACATTGAAGGCAAATTGTTACCCTAATTAAATACCCCCCCCTGTGCAATTTACTTGGTGGCACGCTTATATGGAATGTTTTTTACACAAGATCACTACAGTTATTATTTTTGTTCTACACTGTTGTTATAGACCAGCTAGTCCCAAAGTGGGATATGAAATAAATGGTGGTCCACCATTTATTTCAATATTCAAACGTGTATATATATGGGCATGCTGGTCTTACAGGGAGGTGTGTTCAGGATAATTCTTGGCGTAGTGCTATATTGAGGCATCGAAAAGTGATCGCGACATTGACCAACAAAAACCTGGTCTTAAGTTAATAGCGCAGCATGTCATTGATATTTTAACAGCACATTGGTCAAATGCACCTAGGCTTATGCACAGCGCGCACAAACTATGCTGGTTACATACACACAGGGAAGCACAGCAGCACACTAACATATCAGAGATTTAAAATAAAAATATTACGGTGCAAATCCGCCATCATAATAGCAATGCGCCAAGGTATAAATGCGTCTGGCTCTTAAAGGGAATGGGAGATGACACTCCGATTGGTTTATTGCATGTTACGCCCAAAACACACCCATGAATTAATGAAGACACTTAGTACAACCGTTTTGAACCATGCGCCCAGCACATGGAACCATTTTTCCCCCATCAAACTAGCAAAAGTGAATTTGGACACGCCCAAAGTGTACTTCCGCCATGTGCTTCACACCATGCGCTTAAATCGTTAAAATAGGGCCCTAAATGTTTGCAATAATAAAAGAGATGGGCGCATTAGATTTAGCTAAGGGCTACATTCCATCTGTAGTCCATTGCTACTGGATAATAGGTTGGGTGTAATTGGCGACCAAATTGGGAGAAATGGGGATAAAATCTGCTACAAATTTATGAAAAAGGAAATGTGGAAACATAGGGCCTAATTTTAGAAACAAATCTTAGAAATGTGGGAACTGTGGGAACATAGGCCCTGATTTGGAAATAAATCTTAGAAATGTGGGACCATAGGGCTGTGGGAACATAGGGCCTAATTTATGGTGAATTTTTTTTTAGAAATGTGGGAACTGTGGGAACATAGCGCCTGATTTGGAAATAAATCTTAGAAATGTGGGACCATAGGACTGTGGGATCATAGGGCAGTGGGAACATAGGGACGCTCCCGTTTCCAAACTTTTCTCTGGCAACAAGGACAAAATGCCAGCTCGCACTTCTTCATGATCTGTCTGGTCTGCAAGGGGGCGTTCAAATTGTCGAAATAATAATGTAATAATAACTCCAACATCACAAATTGCTATATGAATACATTCTCAATCAGTGGAGGATGTCAGATTATTTTTCATGCATATGAAAATACATAATTACATAATAAAGTGTATGCTCCAACAGTGACCTCTAATCGCTAAAAAAAATATTACAATCAATAATGATGTATTCCTAACTAGTTTTCTATGAACAAATGAAATAAATGAAAGCAGTAACGAATAGTGTCTAATTAATTTATTACCAAAACATTCTTTGGTCGTGCTCTGGATTCAAACACGGAGCGTCATTTTGAAAGACGAGACCCAGTTCATTGCGCCACCATGGCCATGTGAATTGATCATGTCTTTGGTGATGTTGAGTTTAACTTTTTAGACTGTGCAGTATTGGTGCATTATAAACTGCAACCGAAATTGTATTCAATCCGCTGAGGTGCACCTCGGTACAACTTGGTACAGCTCCGCCCCTTTTCCACCACTTTATTGTACCTACATCTGTAGTTTTGTTATTTAATGTTAAAATACTACGTGTTGTAACTATGTTAAACTCTCTGCAGGTTGTCAGGCTGTGGAGTAACTGAGGAAGGAGGTGCTTCTCTGGCCTCAGCTCTGTTATTAAACCCCTCGCATCTGAGAGAGCTGGATGTAGAGCTTGATGTGTTTGACCTGAAGAAATTCTCCACATCAGAGGAAGGCCTTCTAAGGCTGCTGCCAATGGTTAAAGCTTCCAGAACTGCTCTGTAAGTACAGTAATGATAGATTAAACTCAATAATCATACATGATATAATTAAATAATAAAGCACATCGTTACTCTATCTTAAATTTCTTCTTCAGGCTGAATGGATGTAACCTTACAAAAAGAAGCTGTGAAGCTTTAACAACATCCCTCAGTTCCACCATGTCCTACATAAGAGAGCTGGACCTGAGTAACAATGACTTGCAGGATTCAGGCGGGAAGCTGATCTCTGCTGGACTAGTGAGTCCACACTGTAAACTGGAGATACTGAGGTCAGTGCATTATTCATTATTGTGAAGTTTGTTTAAATATATATACATATATAATACTTACAGAAGCACAAAAGAGACTGAAAATGAAGCAGTTGAAGGTGGACACATAAAAACAGTAGTTCAATATAAGTTTAATCAATATCAATTAAATACTTCAAGACACAATTTCTGAGAGAAATGCAATTGACTAGTTTTTAATCATATCATGATTAGAACTTGTGTCTTCTGTAACACCTGACATACATAACAATTATGGAAATGACATAATCTCTATTTCAGTAACAGCTTATATGTAAGGTATACTCAACTAATATTGGCACCCTTGGAATGAGCAAATTGGACCATGGAAAAAGAAAGGGCTTTATTTTTCATTCTCTTGATTTTTCATTCAATATATTACCATAAAAGCTCAGTCTGGGATGGCCATGGCAAAACGTTGATTCTGTGGTCAGTGAACCATTTCTGTGTTGATTTTGAGGTGTGCTTTGGATGAATGTTCTGCTGGAAGATCCCATCACAGCCCAGTTGAAGCTTCCTAGCAGAGGCAGCCAGGTGTTCATGTATCTGCGGGTCTTTGCTGGAGACTTTGATGTATCCTATCTAGTTGTTCAGGGCCTTTGGAAGATAAACAGCCCCACAACATCCACCATAATTCAAAGTGCAGATCAGGTTCTTTTCTGCAGGGTTATCTTTCTGTCTACACAGACAATGTTGATCTCATCTGAACAAAGAACCCAGTCATACTGAAGGTTTCAGTGAGTTTTGGCAAATTTTAGGTGATTGAGATGTGTGTGGGGCAATATGGACACACGTCCTCTTCGAGGCTCATTGTTAACATTTCCAGTTGCTTTAAACTTTTTAATCATTGCCCTGATTATGGAAATGTACATTTTCAACCATTGTGCTATAACCATAGCCATTTCCTGATATGTACAGCTCAACATCCTTTCATGGCACATCATTATGCATTCTTTGGTTTTATGCATATGGCCAATGGGAATTTGGCCATTATATTACCTTGAAATTATACCCCACTGATACAGAAAGTCATTGCTTACCACTTGAGTGTTTCTACTCATGCAGATGAACTTCATTAACTAAAATATAAATGGGAAAGTAAGTCCATTGGATTTTACTATTAAGAATTTATTGGAGTGCCAATAATTGTGGCACATATGTTTTCAAGGAACAGTTTTTATTTCCTTCCAATTTTTTTCCAATCATGTTACTATAATTCAATATTTTGAATAAAAGGGAATAAACAATAGAAAATACCTTTTTTCACATCCGGTTTGCTCATATTTACCAAGGGTGCTAATATAAGTGAAAGCCACTGTAGTGCTAATTCAAAATCTAGCATTTTAATAGTTATCCATACAGTATATACTAGCCACAAGGCATTTTGCTAGTTGTCCATACAGTACATAATAATAATAATAATAATAATAATAAATTTAATTTGTATTGCACTTTATATTAAAATAATCTCAAAGTGCTACAGGGCATATAGTAAAAATAAGTCAATAATAAAAAATAAAAGATCAGGTCAAGGAAAACCCATAAAATACATTTAGTAAAAAGCCTTTTTAAAAAGATATGTTTTTAGGTTTCGTTTAAAAACATCAGTAGTTTGTTTGGCCCTCAGATGGTTAGGGAGGGCGTTCCACAGCCTCGGTGCAGATGATGAGAAGGCCCTATCACCCATACTACAGAGTTTGGTTCTAGGGGCTTGGAGGGTGTTTGTGCTTGCAGAACGGAGGGTGCGTGAAGAGGTCTGAAGGATGAGGAGCTCCTGTAGGTAAACGGGGGCATGTCCGTGAAGGCACTGGTGGGTGAGGAGGGAGACCTTATATTCAATCCTGACTGAAACAGGGATCCATAATAGTCACAAGGCATTTTGCTAGTTATCCATACAGTACATACTAGCCACAGAGCATTTTGCTAGTTATCCATATGGTACATACTAGCTACAAAGCATTTTGCTACTTATCCATATCGTACATAGTAGCCACAGAGCATTTTGCTAGTTATCCATACAGTACATACTAGCTACAAAGCATTTTGCTACTTGTCCATATCGTACATACTAGCCACAGAGCATTTTGCTAGTTATCCATACAGTACATACTAGCTACAAAGCATTTTGCTACTTATCCATATCGTACATACTAGCCACAGAGCATTTTGCTAGTTATCCATATCGTACATACTAGCTACAAAGCATTTTGCTACTTATCCATATTGTACATACTAGCCACAGAGCATTTTGCTAGTTATCCATACAGTACATACTAGTCACAAAGCATTTTGCTACTTATCCATATCGTACGTACTAGCCACAGAGCATTTTGCTAGTTATCCATACAGTACATACTAGCCACAAAGCATTTTGCTACTTATCCATATCGTACATACTAGCCACAGAGCATTTTGCTAGTTATCCA